>JAJOOR010008610.1:0-45083 GCA_036250505.1 Solanum acaule | reverse complement strand
ACCCCCCCCCCCCCCCACCTTTTATTACTTGCTTCTGGAAGTAATTTGACTAATTGGATATAATTGTTGGTTAAAGTAAAGTCTAAACCATTTTCCTCGTGGGATCGACCCCAACCTACAAGTTGGGTTCGTTACTTGGTAACGATCGCTTATACTTCTTTAGGGAGGTGTAATTTGAGCGTATCAGTCTTGCTTGTTGATGATTTATTTGTTGTTTAGATGTGATTTCGTTTAGTAGTTGTGGTGGAATTTAATGAAATTGTAGTTGCAAATACGATTTCACCTTTGTGTTTTCGGCTTGCTCTTGAGAGATGTCGTAAAACTAAGACTACTAAATTTATGGCCGGTGGGATTAGGTCAACATGAGGTTCAGCTCGAGAGAGTGAACCTAGACCCTTTCCCACACATTCAGCTCGAGAGAGTGAGTGGGCTAAGGAGGAGGCTGTTCTTCATTCGGCAACTCGGTGTTCGAGAGAAACTGAGTTGATTCGTGGTAAGTTGCTCTAGAGAGAATTTATCCCACTGTAGTCTAGCCTAGTCACAAATATTCAACAGATTTATTTTAAAAAACATGTACCCAATAGTTTAGTTTATCATGTATTCCTATCACATCCCAATAATCCCATTTCCTTAATTAGTACTCTTTGCATTTTTGAGGTTTTTGTTTACTTGTGACAAACCCCCATTGATAATTGACGCTTGCGTCACCCCTTAGATTTAACATGTTTATATTCGAAAATGTTTCTAGCTATGACTAATTAGAAATATTTTTCTATTAATTCTCAAGCCCACTCCCTTGGGACTCGACCCCAACCCTTGGTTGGGTTACTTTACTATTGTACGATCGTAGACACTTGCATTGGAAGTTGTGTCTTGATTACACAAACATCAAAATGGCGTCGCTGCAAGCAATTGGAAAATGAACGGATCCACAAGTCATGGGCAATATTTACTGAACTAATCACTCAATGCCCAACTCATGACATTCCCGACATAATCCTCCTTGACTGTTTCTATAGAAGTCTTGGTCCCGAAAACAAAAGGTTGGTCAACCAACTCATTTCGGGAGGCATTGCAAAACAGCCATATGTAATAGCAGCCTGAGTGCTTAATCAAATGGCTGAAACGAACCAAGATGTAGAAAAAGACTTCATGTTGACCTCCCTAATGACTCAGATGGATGAATTGGCCAAAAAGATGATGAAGATTGAAGTCCAGTGCAAGAGGAAGGATAAATATATCCCTCATCATGAGCGAAGAAGTCCCAAGAACCATGAGGTTAAACGCCTTAAGGGAATACTCTTAATCATTCTCCACAAGGTGACTGAGCAAGATAGAGAGCTGGAAGAAATGAAGGAAAATGTTGAAAGGATGAAGTGAATGATTTGGTCTCTTTGCAGAGCCCTCCAACTACTCGAGAACCTTGTGGGTCATGCATTCCCCGATCTCCAATCGCAACAAAATAGGGGTTGCCTAGTGATACTATGGCTAACCCCAAAAATAGAGTTCAAGTGCTGACTTGCGTCGTGCCACGACGTTAACTAAGGTGTTGCTTGGGAGGCAACCCAAGGTTTTAATCGCTTTCAATTATTATGTTAGAATAATGGTGTGTTGATTATGCAGGTTAAAATGAGGAAAGTGTTGAAAAGTGCATGTTGGCAAGCTGAAGATCCAGTTGGCGAATCGCGGAAATGGTAGGTGATCCCGCTATTGTCCGTCGTTTGGACCTCTACATAAAATGGAGGCCCTGTAAAACTCGGCGAGGTAAGTGACTAATCAGCATATCGCCGAGTGGTTCGGCGATCTAGACTAACGTCGCCGAATGGGCGAAAACTGGACGGTTTTTCAAGCCAAAGGTTTAAAAGCTTCGATTCATTCCCTTTCCCTCACGTTTTCATATTCTGAAACTCACACCAGCACTCTAGTTTTACATTTTTTGCATTTTGGAGTATTTTTAGTATCGAATTATGCTGCGAGTTGGATTACATTGCTTCCTAGCATCTCAATATCCATTTGATCGGCATAAAAAGTTGGTACTTCAAACCCCGCGTTCATTTTGTCGAAATTGTACTTATTTGCTATCTGTTAATCTTTGATGATGTGCGTTGGGCCTCTCTGGTAGGATTAGAATATTTGTTCACCTGTTAGGTTCGCAATTTTTTCCCGTACTAAGTTAAATAGTTAATTCCTGAAGGTTGAGCTTTAAATTGGATGAAAAATCGTGGGTTGTGCATGATTGTCACTGGGTCTAAGCCTAATTTGAGTTGTACATGCCTTAATTTTGTTTTCGAGGGTCGCAGGGTTGAATTCGGGAAGGTGGGTCGAAAGCAGGCACGTTGGGTCATTTGGCGAGCTGGGTCGAGCTTGCTGAACCACTCGACGGTTCGCTTACAATCCCCATCTCGCCTTTAATTAAATGTTAAATGTGATGTTGAATTCTGTAATTTTTGGCGAGAAACATGATGTCGCCGAACACATTCGGCGTCTCGCCGAAAGACTTCTGGTTCTCCCTTTGTCTGCATCCTTGTATTTTCTATGCACTGCACTCGGTGAACTGCCTATGTAGTTGTGTGCTTCACCAACTGGTTCGGCGACGTGATTCTGCAATTGAACTGCCTTGCTTTTGTCTGAATACTTTCTAACTTTTTCTCGAAGCTCTGCAGAAATGGCTAGGCCAAAAGTAGTTGGAAGAGATATGCCACCCCGACAAACAAGAGCGAAAAATTTCAGGAAAAATGCAAAGGCAACAAATCCTCCCAAAATGGATAATGAGGGCAAGAAGCCCAGTGCCCGCAAGGGAAAAAATCCCCGAGACTCCACTATTCCCTCGTGGAGAGGTGGATTCTTCACAGCCATCCACTCGTTTTTGGCGGCTCATGACTTGGACAATCTTAGTAAGTCAACTCTGGCTAAATCTTCTGAAGAAGCTCCGGGGGGCCATTATCAAATTCCAGGTTGACACATCGGGCACTGATGCCCAGACAAATGGAGCAACTGTGTAGACATGATTTTCTTTACCTCCCTCTCTGTCTTTTTTTAAGTGACATTCTGGATATTTTGTTATTTGCATTTGAGGAGAAATGCTTTTATTTGTGGTGGGGTGAGGCTCACATTTTGTGTGCTATTTGTGACTCATGTTTTTGTTTATATTTGGGCTTTGTGCTTAAATTGTGTTTACACTGCTTTCTATCGATGTTTGAGCTTGTGGCTCCTTTTATTTTAAATTGCAAAATGATTTTGACCCGTCTAAAAAATTTTGCCACCTCTCGTGTGTTGAATGTGGCTGTTCTTTTGCAAAATTTAAGTCTCGATTCCGATCAATATCGATGACTTGAATAGTGCTCATGATCGAACGAACATGAATGTACGGCTACGATGAGGCCAAATAAAGGTGCATAGACATTATGTGAACTCTTTGTATCTCATTATGACTAGCCTAGTATCGAATTGAGTCTCTTGTGATGATCATTGCACACTAGCAAAAGTGTGGAGTCTTGTGTGACTGTAGTGTCAATGCCTAGTGCGATGAGCTTACTTTGAAACATGCATGAAAGATCCTAGAATTTTCCCCGTTGGTCCGATCGACTAAGTAAGGCAATCTCTTGATATGATATTAGGCAACTTTAAAGAGTGTGAGCCAATTTGACAGATACCTCTTTTGTGACCAACCTTGTGAGTGTGTGAACCTCTCTTGAACACCCCTTGAGCCTTACCTTTCTTTGGAAGAAACTTGATGAAATCATAACCTTTCTTTATCCATTTCCCATAATCCTCATAAAGTTGTTGTTAGTTTGAATAGCCAACATAGGCCAAAAGCCTAAGTTGGGGGTGTGGTGAAAAGAAAAGGTAAATCAAGAAGTGCAAGAAAGTCCCTCTTACCCATGGTTTTGAGAAAAATAGAACCCCTTCATATATTAAAATAAATAAATTGTGGAATAAAGTACAAAATAAATGAGGTTTCCAAACAATCCATGGAAAGTGAATAATAGGATAACTTATGAGCACTAAAGAGAATGATGAAGGAAAAGGAAATGAAATGTTGTGAGCACCACATTTCATAAGGGTGAAAGTCACTGAGCCTAAATGACCATACCTTTGCACTCTGCCCCATTACAAGCCTTGAAAAGACCCTTTTGATCTTGAGTGAGCTGAAACAAATGTTGATCGGAAGATACGGGCAAACCTATGGATGAAAGCATGCATTGTGTTCTTCTTTGTGAGAGTGAGCGTTGCATTTGATTCCAGAACTTTAAATGATTAAACCTTTGTGTGTGAAATTGGAATCATTCCTTGTGTGAGGGCATTTGAACACTTTGGTTGAGCTTGAACTTGCATTTGAAGCAAGTATTGTGAGCATGAGATTCTTGATATTGGTCAGTCACAACTTGAATCTTTGAGTGCACATTTGATCTTTGCATAAGTAACTTGAGTCTTGTTGTGTGCATTCATGATTGAGTCTTGTGTAGCACTGTTCGAGACCTCCTTTTTGAACGGCTGAGCTTGAGTTTGCTTGAGGACAAGCAAAAGTTTAAGTTGGGGGTTGTTGATGAGTCCACAAATTGGACTCATTTAGGGCTATATTTTGATAAAATTAGTGTCCTCAAATGCATATTTTGTCTCAATATTTGATGAAAACCCTTAAGTTTCAGGTATTTGGAGTTTGAGGGAAAGCATGAACACTACTTAGCAAAAAGGAACAAAGACATCTGAAAAAACGAAGAATTAAAGATCTGAGAATCGCCAAACCCATTCGGTATGTCGCCGAAAGGTCTTATCCTCGCCTTTTGTTCCAGTGTGTTGAACCCTGAAGGAAAGGATCAAATTGGCGGTGAAAAGGAGCAGTCGGCGTGTCACTGAGCAATTCCGTGAAGTAGTACTATGTCGCCCAATGATCCAAAACACGATGATGCTGAAGGATAAAGCAAGACGGTGATGAAACCTACCAAAGGGAGGATCACCAAGTTGATCAGCGATCTCGACTAACGGCACCGAATGATCCGCTACAACACAGATTTTTGAAAACTATAAATACTCATTGAGAGTTATAGCTTAATATCAGATTTTTAATATAGAATTTTTAACATAGACTTTTGAGTTCTAAGTTTGGAGAGGGGTTTGATGAACTTGAAGATTCAAAGGGTTTCAACTCCAAAAATTTGGACTTGGGTCTTGTGGATTCTTCACTCTTGGCTTGTTTTGAGACGTAAATCTTCATACCCATTTCAATGGAAACTCATATTGGTATAAATTTCTATCTCTTTTACATGTCTAGCTAAAACCCAATTCTTCGGGTGTGATTTTGTGAATATGAGTTAGATTATTTGTTGGGTCTTACTTGTTGATGATTTATTTGTTGTTTAGATGTGATTTCGTTTAGTAGTTGTGGTGGAACTTAAATGAAATTGTAGTTGAAAATACAATTTCACCTTTGTGTTTTCTGCTTGATCGAGAGAGAGGTCGTAAAACTAAGACTACTAAATTGATGGCCGGTGGGATTGGGTCGACTTGAGGTTCAACTCGAGAGAGTGAACCCTTGTCCCTCTCCCACACACTCAACTCGAGAGAGTAAGTGGGCTAAGGCGGAGGCTATTCTTCATGCGGCAACTCGGTGTTCGAAAGAAACCAAGTTGATTCGGGATAAGTTGCTCGAGAGAGAATTTACCCCCACTATAGTCTATCCTAGTTCCAAATATGCAACATATTTATTATCAAAAGCATGTACCCAATAGTTTAGTTTATCCCGTATTCCTATCACATCCCAAGAATCTCATCTCCTTGATTAGTACTTTTTGCATTTTTGCTTACTTGTGACAAACCCCCATTGATAATTGACGCTTGCGTCACCCCTTAAATTTAACATGTTTATATTCGAAAATGTTTCTAGCTATGACTAATTAGAACTAAATTTTATTTTTCTATTAATTCTCAAGCCCACTCCCTTGGGACTCGACCCCAACCCTTGGTTGAGTTACTTTACCATGGTACGATCGTAGACACTTGCATTGGAAGTTGTGTCTTGATTACACAAACATCAGTCTTCATCCTTGATTAAGTTTCATTCAGGGAACCCTTTCAAAAGATGATTTCTAGTTTCCAAAATCCCCCAAAAACCTAGGGTTTCAATCTATGTCATGGGTCTTTTTCCAAAACGATTTCAAGTGTTGGTTTATGTTTTATTATGGTTGATTATGATGAATTAAGATTGGATTGATAGAGTATGGTTATTTTATGATGAAAACTCCCCATAGACCCATGATTTCCCCCACTTTACTAAATTTACTTCATGATGTGGAATTGTTGAATATTGACCCAATTATGTGATTAATGGTAGTTTTTGGTGTAATTACATGATTCTAGTATAATCAAACATGTATCCTTGATTAACCTAAGGGTCTATAGTGAAATTAATATAGTCTAGTGTTATCTCATGAAAGAGGCAAATTGAGGGTTTAGATGTGACCTTTCAAGAATGATGAACTTCTTTATGAATTGCCTTAGATTAGATGACCTAGACATGGATTTCTTAAGGGTAAAGCTTCAAGATACTTACCGAAAGTAAATAAACTTGTATAGTTTGCTCATAGGCCTTGGTGTCGGCCATCGTTATAAGATATTATATTTTATTTCATTTTTTTTAATTTCTCCGATCTGAGCCGTTACTATGTCCGGCTAAAGATTCATATCTATGTCGGATAAATAACTTCTCTTTAATATCTACCATGAAAGATCTAAACTTTATCAAAATATAAATAAATTTATATATGGTTTCTTGACTTGGTTCTGAGATGGTGGTACAGTTAGATTTGATACTATTGTTATTGGCTTTGTCTTTGTGACTTCGTCTAGCCAGTCGTGGTTCAAAGCCCGTTAAGGAGAAAAAGGGTGCCCATACCCGGTTAGAACTGCTAGACACATGGGCTCAATAACAATACGTATTAAATCTAGATAGACCCTTTGCTCGGGTAAAAGAATAGATCATTCCACACAGTCATAAAACTATATTAAAATTTGTATATGTTTCGATTCAAATTTGTTCTTTAAGTTTGGATGCTAAACTAGATTGAAGATGACCGCTCGGATTACTGATCTCTGAGGACTGTCGGTAATCCGAGCGGTCATCTTCAATCTAGTTTAGCATCCGAACTTAAAGAACAAATTCGAATCGAAATATATACAAATTTTAATATAGTTTTATGACTGTATGGAAGGATCTATCCTTTTACCCGAGCAAAGGGTCTTCTAGATTTAATACGTATTGTTATTGAGCCCATGTGTCTAAAATTTAAATTTCTAGCATCATGAAGAGCAGCTAAAAATGTTTCAGGTAACCCTTTAAGAGTTAAAGATTTAAAAGAAATTTGAACCATGCCAATATGCAAGAAATTGTATTGTTTTTTATATAACTCAATATCTCATTTATTTAATAAACGAATAGTCTGTTCAAACGAATTTAAGGCCAAAGATTGCTCAGTAGTTTTTATTAATTGTTTATGAGAAATTTTATCAAACCATCTGTAATCATAAATGGTTTTAATATCAATTTTTGGAATAGTCTATTTGTTTAACAAATCAAGGTTCTGAGGTATATCTACCTCTTCCAATTTAGTACTTTTAGTACTCACATCTCCTAGATCCATGTTTTCAAGAACATATCTATGTCGTATACTTCATATCTATCATATATTTACCATGAGAATTCCTAGGCTCTGATACCAAATTACAGGAGCTCTGAAAATTGTCGGTAATTCGAGCGGTCATCTTCAATCTAGTTTAGCATCCAAACTTAAAGAACAAATTCGAATAGAAATATATACAAATTTTAATATAGTTTTATGACTGTATGGAAGAATCTATCATTTTACCCGAGCAAAGGGTCTGTCTAGATTTAATACATATTGTTATTGAGCCTATGTGTCTAGCAGTTCTAACCAGATATGGGCACCCTTTTTCTCCTTAACGGGCTTAGAACCACGGCTGGCTAGACGGAGTAATGAAGACAAAGCCAATAACAATAGTATCAAATCTGACTGTACCACCATCTCAGAACCAAGTGAAGAAACCATATATAAATTTATTTATATTTTGATAAAGTATAGATCTTTCATGGTAGATATTAAAAAGAAGTTAATTATCCGGCATAGATATGAATCTTTAGCCGGACATAGTCATGGCTCAGATCAGAGAAATTTAAAAAAAGATTGAAATAAAATATAATACCTTATAACGATGGCCGACACCAAGACCTATGAGCAAACTATACAAGTTTATTTACTTCTGGTAAGTATCCGATGAACTCAAACTTTGCAAATTGAGATCTTTACAGTTGGGGAGAGAAAAGTAGAGAGAGAAGGGTTTCTAAGCTGATCCTTAATGAAATGAAAAACAAACTTATTTATAGAAAAATAAAAGAACATTTAGAATCTATGTACAGTAATGTTGGGTCCCATCTGTCCCCTTGATGAACAATATATCTACTGTTGATGATGGCTTTTAACTGTAGAGAAGTCTTTGCAGTTTGTCCTTTTCCTTTAATTTTCGGAGGAAATCCTCTGCCTTTTTCAGCTTCAACAGGTTGAGCTTCTTGGATATCAGCGGTAGCGTCTTCGCTTGTTTCACTTCTCATAGAAGTGTCTGATTTCTCATATTGAGTGATTTTGAGAAGCAAACTCCTCTTGACTTCTTCCAAGTAGCTGTTGATCATTGCTTCTTTATCTCCATCTTGAACGGAGATTCTTTGGGCGATATGCCTGACCGAGCTATCAACAATTATTCCCTTTTGGGGAGTAATACCATACTATTGGAACCTTTTTTAAATAAGATCCAGCAGTTCTTGCCCATATAATGTCTTGGTTTTGGGATCCTTTTTCATTAATTTATCTCAAAAATTATTATAAAAGGTCCTGTATAAGCAGGGAATTTGTTAGACAGTGAATCCCACTTCCGGGGTCCATTTGTGAATCCAAGGGACAGAATTCAATAAAGAAATAAATCTGGTCTATTTTTTCTAGATAACAGATATGATCTGTGTTGTATAACTAATTAAGGTCTGGAGAAACTTTAAACCATTATTTATATAATTTGAGAAATGGATCAGGTAATATTTTTATAGTTGGGCCATGGTATGACCACCAATTTAAAACCCAATTAGGAATTGGTCAGGCAAATATCTTTGCACATACTTTTATTAACCTAGTATGTTTGTGTCTCTCATTATTATAATAGAGGACTTTATCAAAGGCCTGGATGTAGTCCAAATATGTGAAACTCATAGTGACTTAATTTAGGCTGATCTGCCTTTCTTTCATGGTTGAGATACCCCAATCTTCAACAGAAATAATCTATTTAATTATCATTTTTGAGAAGTTATAAACATTCTCATTGGTATTGTAACCTGAAAAGTGTTGGAATTCAAAACTGCCAGTACTTATCAAAATGGTTTCGTAATACGATCGGGTTTTGTATGACTCAGCCGAAAAATATAAATCGTTGATTAGGTACCTCTGGAATATCTTCCAGGGTTCTTCTTTTCTCTGAATCTCAGAGTTTTCTAAAAGAAATATCATTTCTTTTTTCGATAACTTTTCATAAGACTTGATATCATCATTGTCTTCTTTGACTATCGATGCAAAAGTATCATTTTGCTTCTGTGATAAATAGGCATGTAGATGTACTTATAATGGACTTTCTTCTGGAATATCTTCCAGATGCATTGAAGAAGAAGCCTCACTTTGGGAGATTTTTGAGTTTATCAAACTCATTCTTCCTCTTTGTATAATTGGGGAGCTGGAAGAGGATCCATATGAATATCCTGGGGATGATCTTCCCCTTCCTCTGGTGTTGTTTCCCCTACCTCTTCCCTTGGTTACCCAAGGAGGGTCCATCCTGCAAACACAACACTTTGTTTTATTCGGATGCATAATCATCACTGTAATAATTATCCTCATCGATATTGATAACTTCTTCAAAGTTATGTATAGAGAAATCTTCTCTAATAATATCATTGATTCTTTTCAAATTAATAAAAATGATAAGATTGTTAACTTTAATGTTAATAATAATAATAATAATAATAATGATAATAATAATAATGATGATGATGATAATAATAATAAATAAAAATTTAAAGTGGATTAGGTATCCTATTCCAAATAAAAAGGATTTATTGTCCAGATTTTGTACAATGCCAATATATTTTCAAAATTTGATTTAAAATCAGGATATTGGCAAATTCAAATCTTTAAAGAACATTCGTACATAACTGCTTTTAATGTCCCGTTTGGACAATACGAATGGAATGTCATGCCTTTTGGTTTGAAAAACACCCCTTCTGAATTTCAGAAAATTATGAATGATATTTTTAGCCCATATATGGATTTTATTATTGTTTATATCGATGACATTCTAGTATTTTCAAAAACATTTGAAACGCATGTCAAGCATCTTGACATTTTCAAAAAGGTTGTAATACAAAATGGTTTGGTTATTTCAAAACCTAAAATGAGTTTATTTCAAACAGATATTTGATTTTTAGGGCATCAAATCTGTCAGGGGAAGATTACCCCCATTCAAAGATCCATTGATTTTTCTGACAAGTTTCCTGATGTTATTATAGACAGGACTCAGTTACAGAGATTCTTGGGAAATTTAAATTATATTTCCCCTTTTCACAAACATCTCTCTAGAGACTTAGCCCCATTATATGACAGGCTTAAGAGGGATCATAAGTCTTCTTGGACAGAAAGTCTTACCAACTTGGTCAAAGAAATCAAGCGGCGAGTACAATCACTGTTGTGCTTAGCTTTAGCCAATCCTGCTTGGCAAAAGATTATTGAGACAGATGCATCCAACATTGGATATGTTGGGATTCTCAAACAGATTAATTCCCATTATAAGAGAGAATATTTGATTAGGTTTCAATCAGTCAAATGGAATGAAGCCCAGAAGAAATATGCGACGATAGCGCATGAAATGCTAACCATCGTTAAGTGCATTCTGAAATTTCAGGATGATTTATACAACCAGAAGTTTTTGATAAAAACTAACGCTTAATCGATCAAATTTATGTTTGATAAAGACTTCAAAACATGATGCTTCGAAATTAATTTTCGCCAGGTGGCAAGCGCAATTAGCCCCGTTTGACTTTGAAATTCAGTATAAAAAAGGATTTGATTACTCTTTATCAGATTTTTTATCTAGGGAATACATTCAATAATTATGTTTTTCCAAATCTTTCTTGATAATCCTACCCTAGTTACTATACTGAAGGTTCTTACACCTTTACCTAGAGATATGAAAAATTATATTAATCAGAACATTATCGATAATATTTTAAGCAAAGATTTCTCTCATATTCAAATAGAATACTATTCAGATGATTATCTGACAGATTATTTTTCTAAATGATAACGAAAAAATGTTATGTTTACAGGATGGATCCACTATGGATTCACATCAAGGGAAGAGGAAGGGGAAGAACAGCCCCAAGCAGAGGTAATTATGGTAATCCGTCATACTGAGCCAGGGCCAGTTCATCACAAGGATCATCATACAGATCCGACTCAAATTCCCCAGTTATACAAACGGGAAAAAGAACATTGATAAAAAAGACTTCTTCCCAAGAAGAGTCTGCATCCAGTTCACAGCAATTGGTTAATTTGGAACATATTCCAAAGGACAATCCATTATATGCTCATATGTAGGCCTATCTGGAAGGCAAGAAGCAAAAAAATAATTTTTCTTCTATTGTAAATGAAGATTCTGATGATATAAGATCTTACGAAAAACTACAGAAAAAGGAAATGATATTTCTTTTGGAGAATTCTGATCTTCAGCGAAAAGACGAACCTTGGAAGATATTCCAACGATACCTTGTTAACGGATTATATTATCCAGGAGAGTCATATAAGACTTGATCATATTATGCAAAATCTTAATAAGTTCAGGAAGTGTAGAATTTCAGCACTTTTCAGGCATGGGTAATAACCCACATGAGAAGAGTTATAACTTCTCTAAAACCATTATTAAACAGATTATATCTGTTGAAGACTTGGGTATGTCAGCCATGAACGAAAGACAGATAAACCTCAACAATACCAAAATGAATTTTACTTATTGGGATTATATCCAAGCATTTAATAAAGTGCTATATTATAACAATGATAAGAATAAACACACTTGGTTCGTAAAAGTGTGCGCAAAGATTTTTGCCGAGCCAATTCCAAATTGGTTTATTAGTTGGTGGTCATACCACGGTCCAACAATTCAAATTTAACAAAACCATTTTTAAATTTATATAAATAATGGACTAAAGTGTCCCCTGACTTAAATCGATTATATCATGACAATCACATATGCTGGTTGGAAAGAATAGATCAAATCTATTTTTTCATTGAATTTTCTATTCCGTGGATTCACAAACGGACCCTTGAAGTAGGGTTCAACGAGGAAAATATTCCTTGCCTCTATAGAACCTATTACAATAATTTCTGGGATAAACTGATGAAGCAAGATCCCAAGACCAAGTAATTAATTGGTCAAGAACTTTTGGACTCAATTAGAGAAAATATTGAAGATTATAATATAATTTGTCCCACACAAATTATTGAAGACAACTCCGTAAGACATATTGCCAGACGGATCTCTTTTCAAGAAGGGGATAAAGAGAAAATGATTCAAGACTATCTAGAGGAAGTAAGAAAAAATTTACTTCAAACTATAACTCAGATAGATAAATCAGACACCTCAATGCGAAGTGAAACTAGCAATGTTGTAGAAGAATCACAACGTGCAGAGTCAAATAATATGCTATCCGCCACATAATTGCAAGAGGCGGAAGATTTTCTACAACAGATGAAAGCCTTAGAAAAAGGCAAAGACACAACAAAAGATGGAAACATAACCATGTGAAAGCAAGCCCACTTAACATGAGATACACTGTTGCTACCCCCACTTAACAGTATATACACTGTTCAGGGACCCAAATACGGGACCTCTTTTTCACTGTACATAGATAGATTCCTCTATCAGTGTTTTTAACACTTTTACAGATAGTTGCGTACATGAGCATTCTATGAACCATAATTGTTAGCTGCCTATCAGTCAATCCATCTGCATTCCATTCATAAGTTACAGAACCGCTGTAAGACGTATTAGTCTGGTTCTAGTCACATTCTTCAATTAGAACATCTTGAGGAGTAGGATAGGGATAATAATAAGTGTTCATGCTAGGTTTAGTAGCATAACCACTATTTTTCTTGGGATAGCCTTTTAGTTTATTAAACTCTGAGGAAACCTGATTGGTACCTTTCGTAATATCTTACGATAAATCCATGGGCTTAATATTTAAACCAGCGAGCTTTTTATCAACAAGCTCCTTTATATCTAAATCGGAAAACATTTTTATCAAAAAGTTCTTCTAAATTTTTTAAAGAACTGGGTTTAAAATCAGATATCTCAATTGGCCTATGAATATAAGTAGAAGCGATCGAGGGGTTTCTTTCAGAAGTTGAAGCAATATTAGTAGCAATAGTTGAATTAGATTTAGCCATATCAACCTTTATATCTTTTATCAAAATAGTTAAATCATCGAGTTTTTTGTCAAGAGAGCTAATATGCTCGCCCAAAACTTTAACATACAAACTCAAATAGTTGTTTTGAGTAATAAGCTTATTAATTTCAGCAATACTGATTGAAGCAATATCTTCTTCAATGAATTTTTGAAAAGCGGAAAAGGTAATGCATGTATTGTTTGGTAAAACAAATGATGACTGAGGAGGGTAGATAGCTTTTAAAAGGTTACCACTCCCATCTTTATAAGTTCTTTCAATAACGTTGATATATAAAGGTAAATAAGTGGCTATAAATCAAGGAACAAAATACATAATTTGATTATGTAAGGCACAAGTTTCATAAAACTCTTGAGAAATAGAATTAAGATCCTTTTTGCTATAAGCATCAAAGAACCAAGTTTTAAACTGATTCCATTTTCTTTTAAAAAATCCCTTTCAACTTAAGATGGATAAGCTAAGGGAAAGATTTTATCCTTATTGCCTTCTTTAGCAATAGGATTGGGCAGCCCAAACTGCTCACAAAAATCTCCCAATTGAGATCTTTCCCTTAGCTTATCCATCTGGGGGGCATTCCGAGAAACACTACTAGAAGGCCTATTAAGTGGGAAGAGATAGATTTCCCAACTTCATGGACTCTAAATTCGGTTATATCCCCAAATCAGTTAACTAATGATGTTACTAATTCTGACTTTTCTCATATTTCTCAAAATCCCGATGGAAGGATTAGTATTCAGTTTACCTATAATAGTTTTGCGCCTCATAGGCAGCCTTTTGCTAATAACAAGTTAATGTCTACCATGAATCATGGTTATAATAGACATTCATTATCAAGTCGTAGACTTTTGCCTGTTGTTCATCATATTTCCCCTATTGAACCCATATATGGTTCAGCTCGAGATCGTGCGGCCTCGTTACATACTATTGGATCTGACGGTAAATCGGTGGTCGAAAAAGTAAAGATTGATCCACGAACTAATATAGTTTAGGTGAATGATGATGCTTCTGATAAGGATATTCCTTTGGCCTCCGAGATGGAGTTCGATTTAAACGATTCTTAATGTTTTCACACCAAATCGATTTTAGCCCAGGTTCCCTGGCAAGAAAACATATTCAAAAGGAATTTTTTGAAAGAAGATGGAATCAGTTTAAAATTTGGTTCTCTGATGCTTATAGAAAAGAGGATCTTAATTGCATTTCTCAAGAGTTTTATGAAACTTGTGCCTCACATATTCAAATTATGTATTTTGTTCCAAGATCTCAATTGGGAGATTTCTGTGAGCAGTTTGGGCTGCCCAATCCTATTGCTAAAGAAGGCAATAAGGATAAATATTATAAGTCTTCTAAAACTGAGGATTCTCACAGAAGGAAGAAATCTAGGCATAGGCGTAGATTCTAAGAGGAACGCAGTAACACCCCGACTTTTCGAAACATATAAATTGACTCGTATCTTCGTGGAAAGACTAAGAGGGTGGGTAATAAATTAAGAATGATGTTTTATATGATATTTTAAATGTTCACGGGTTGTATCTCAAGTTTTGAAGTTAGGTAACTGGCAAAAAAAAGTTGGCAAAAGTTACCGTAAATTCCTTTTTAAAGATTTGTCTGAAATTTGGGTAAAATATATCGGATATTTCCTCCCAATCTATAAAGGATTATGGTACCCACAACCTATGAAATCGAAGGTCTACGAGCCTAGTTTCCAACGCATCAACCAGTTCATTCATACGACTTTAGAATGGAGAGATATTCACGTTTTCGCAAGACTGCTCAAGCAGGCAGGTGAGGTGGGTCCCCTAGGTCGGTGGAGTTTTATATATATATCATCTTCTTAGACTTTTCTTCATTTTTTTTCATTTTCCTTAGTGAAGAACCAAAAAAATCACAAAACCAACAAAATCCACTTATAGGACAAGCCAAGTTACTAATTTTGGTGACTTAGTCTTTCACAAAAGTTGTTCTACGCGTTGAGGTCGTCAACATGGTATAATTATTTTTTTCGATTTCCCAGCATATCGTACTTTGGTGTGTGGACAGCAGGGGTTTGGGCATATTTTAAAGTTTTGAGGTGTATTACAAACTTATAATCAAGGTAAGACCCTTCTTTCATCGACTCTAGCTTTGATAAGTCGCAAATAGCAATTTGCGACAGAAATACATATCTTTTATCCGATTATCATGGTGTCTTCTATTATTTTGTGTTGATTATGGTTCTGCCTTGTTATAGTATCGAGGGGGATTGTGAGTCAAGTTGTTTGGTCACGTGAATTCAGCGAAAAATGTAGGTTAAGGCTATTCCCTACTTATGGCATGTTTCCTTAAAGCTTAGGAGCAATGTAATTGGGTTGTTATCCTTGTTATACTTGTAACCATTATTGTTGATTGTTGGTTGCTCGAGTTGATATAGTCCCTCTTTGTCAGGATTCTTATCCAGTTAGTAGCGTCCCTATGTTGGACACGACTTAGAGGCTATTTGTATAGGCTGCCTATAACTAAATTGCTCGCTTTTAGAGATTGGATTGATATTGTTGCCCTTGGGGCTATTGTGGTTAGCTGTAGGAATGTGATATATGCCTAGAAAGGCTATGTTCTGCCTACGGGGCTATATGAATGCCTAAAAGGGCTATGAGTTGTCTACGGGGATATATTGATGCCTAGAGGGGCTATGAGTTGCCTACAGGGCTATATTGACGCCTAAGAAGGCTATGTGCTTCCTACAGGGTCATGTTGTTGCCTATGAGGGCTATGAGTTGTCTATAAACTATATTGATGCCTAAGAGAACTATGTGCTGCCTACGAGGCTATATTAATGCCTAAGAGGGCTATGTGGCTGCGTACAGGGCAATAGGACTATCGATAGGGGTATATAGACTGATTGGCACCTTCCGGGCTTATGGGGGCCTGAGTAGGTGGTTTTGTGTGTTGTTTGTACCTGCCGGGCTTATGGGGGCTTGGTTAGGTTGTTGTTTTATTATTTTTGATAAGTTTAGATTTAGGAGTAGGTTAGTACACTTATCTTATCCTTTATTTATTTATCGGATTATTCCAGTATATTAGGATACTTTATCATAGTCTATTGCCTTTCATACTCTGTACATTATTTTGTACTAACGCCCCATTAACTGGGGGCGCTGCATTCATGCATGCAGGTCCCGACAGACGACCGATTAGACCTCCTCAGCAGCAGGATTGACTTCTATCTGATTGGCTAGCCCCTTTCCTCCGGAGCTGCCAGTGTTTGGAGGTTTGTTAGATTTTGTTGTATATATTTTTATGGGTAGGCTGGGGCCCTGTCCTGCCAATCTTTACTACTCTTAGTGGCTTGCAGATTAGTGTGTGGGGTGTATAGCTATGTTATGGCCATGGTGGCCTAGTCTGTTTGTTTGCTGAAGCTTGTGAGCTGTTTGATGTATTGTCTTGATATATACCTGCTTTCAATTTTGGTATAGATATCATGGTGGCCTCGACGGCCCAATCAAGACTTATGTGCTAGATGGATATTTATTTATATGAACTCTTGGGAGTAGTTGTTTCATTTATAGATCTGTGGACAGGGGCCTTGCCGACCAAGGGCTTAACTTTAAGCCGAGATATACTTGTTTGTTTTCTTGATTGTGTGTGGCTGCCATGCTCTAATAGCAAATGGTTCAGTAGGGTCCGCTCGGGTCTGCTTTTTGGCATTAGGATCCAGTTGCACCCCTTGAGTTTGGGGCGTGACAAACTTGGTATCAGAGCAACGTCATATCCTAGGGAGTCAGCAATCCATGTCTAGTAGAGTCTTGTTTATAAATGTGTTGTGCACCACATTCAATAAGCAAGAAGCTATCGGGCATGTTAGAATGACTATCCTTCTTTTGCTTACCTCGTGCTATAGAGCGGTGTCTTAAAGGTTGATGTTTCAGGCATATAATTGATATTTGTATGCAAATGGAGATGGCTGACACTAGACAGACTACAGCTAGCGAAGGGCTAGATACAACTGCAGGAGCCTCAGAGGGCTACAGGACCCCCAACTCCACCAACAGTAGCACCTCTAGTTCCTTTTATTCCATTTGACCAAGATTTCAAGAGTGCAGTATGTATGTTAGCACAGTTAGTAGCTGCACAGCGCCAGCCAGTTATACTAGATGTTCCTGGACATTCTGAAGGTCCCAGAAGTTCAAGAGTTCGTGAATTTCTTACCTTGAATCCTCCATAATTTACAGGGACAGATCGCAGAGAGGACCCTCAACACTTTGTTGATCAACTTCATAGGATCTTCAGAGTCATGCACCCCTCAACGACTGAATCAGTTGAGTTAGCAGCATTTCGATTGCATGATGTTCCAGTATTGTGGTACAAAAGTTGGGAGAGATCTAGGGGAAAAGATGCAGCTCTACCCACTTGGAATAGCTTTACAAAAGCTTTCATAGATCATTATTTGCCTCGAGAGATTAGGGATACCCGGGTGGACCAGTTTCTGAACCTCCAACAGGGCAGCATGAGTGTCCGAGAGTATGGGCTGAGATTTGACTCATTGGCTAGATATGCACCAGCATTTGTTGATACGATGCATGATAGGGTACAAGATTTGTGGGAGGGATCGACTCATACTATATCGATGCTTGTTCTATCACTGCACTAAATGATAACATGGACATCTCGCGAATACAGGCCTTTGCACAAGGCATAAATGATCGCTGACATCTATAGTATATGAGTGAGAGGGTCGAGAGAGAGAGACAAAAGAGGGCTAGGCCCGCTGGTTCATAGAGAGATTTTCAGGGTGGTCCCAGACCCTGATATTCTATTAGGCCACCTAAACCTCCACCACAATAGTTCCAGGGTAGTAGGTTTGATCGTCAGGGATAGTCAGGCCCAGGTGAGGGTTCACGAGCATTAGGCTCTCAGCAGAAGAGGGGTTTAGGCCAGGCTAAGACAGCCCCGCTACGTTGCGCTACTTGCGTTAGGATGCAGTTTGGGAGGTGCAGACAGGGTTCCACAGGTTGTTATTCTTGTGGACAGGAGGGGCATGGATGGAGAAACTACCCTACCATAGGTCAGGGTGGTATAGGTAAGTCGACCAAGTCAGCAATAGGTTCCTCTTTATCAGCACAGACTACATGGCGTGGAACCCACACTTCAGCATGTAGAGGTAGAGGCAGAGGCAGAGGCAGAGAGGGAGCATCTAGTTCTGGTTATGGACAGAACCGTACATATTCACTAATCGGCCGACAAGACTCAGAGTCATTACCAGATGTTGTGATAGGTACATTGATTATCTATTCCCATTGTGTTTATGCTTTGATAGATCCTGGATCTACTATGTATTATGTTACTCCATTTATTACAGGGAAGTTATGTATAGTAGTAGGGTCATTAGATCGACCTTTTATTGTATCTACACCAGTTGGTGAGTCTATTATTGCCGGGAGAGTCTATCGAGGTTGCACGGTAGAAATTATCGACTGTTAGACCTCCGTAGACCTCGTAGTGTTAGAAATGGTCGATTTTGATGTCATTATGGGTACGGACTGGTTAGCGTATTATTATGCTAATGTTGAGTGCCGGACAAAGATTGTTAGATTCCACTTTCCAGGAGAGGCAGTTTGGGAATGGAAAGGCGATACAGCAACACCGAAAGGAAAGTTTATTTCCTATCTTAAGGCGAGGAGGATGATTACTAAGGGTTGTATTTATCATCTTGTTCACGTTCATAATATAGATGCAGAACCATCGACTCTTCAGTCTATTCCGATACACAACCCATATTTATCCCTCCTTATAGAATAGCTCCTGCTAAGCTAAAGGAGTTGAAGGATCAGCTGAAAGACTTGCTGGATAGAGGCTTTATCAGACCTAGTGCTTCACCATGCGGTGCGCCAGTGCTATTCGTAAGGAAGAAAGATGGCTCACTAAGAATGTGTATCGATTACCGACATCTGAATAAGGCGAATATAAAGAATAAGTATTCCCTTCCAAGGATCGATGACTTGTTTGATCAGTTACAAGGTGCTGAGTGCTTCTCAAAGATTGATTTAAGATCAAGGTACCACCAGATACGAGTTCGGCAGAAAGATGTTCCAAAGACTGTTTTTAGAACAAGATATGGACACTTTGAGTTCTTGGTAATATCTTTTGGATTAACTAATGCCCCAGTAGTGTTCATGGACCTGATGAATAGTATATTCATGCTGTATCTAGACTTGTTTGTGATTGTATTTATTGATGATATTTTGGTGTATTCACGTTCAAAAGCTGAGCATGCAAATCATCTACGAGCAGTCCTTCATGTTCTTCAAAACTGAAAAATTTATGCAAAGTTTTCTAAATGTGAGTTCTGGTTGGACTTTGTAAATTTCTTAGGCCATATTGTATTAGATACAGGCATTGCGGTTGATACACAAAAGATTGAAGTCGTAAAGACTTGGCCCAGACCCATGACTCCGACTGAGGTTCGTAGTTTCTTTGGGTTAGCTGGCTACTACAGAAGGTTTGTAGAGGGGTTTTCTTCACTTTCAGCACCATTAACGAAGCTGACTAAAAAAGCAGCTAAGTTCCAGGGGACTGAGGCTTGTGAGCATAGTTTCCAGGAGTTGAAGGACAGGTTGACATCAACACCAGTTTTAGCATTGTCAAAGGGTTCATAAGGCTATGCGGTATACTGTGATGCTTCTGGTGTTGGGTTGGGATGTGTTCTAATGCAACATGGTAAGGTTATCGTATATGCTTCAAGGCAGTTGAGAAAGCACTAGAAGAACTATCCAACCCATGATTTAGAGTTAGCTGCAGTTGTGCTTGCGTTAAAGATTTGAAGGCATTACTTGTATGGGGTTCATGTTGACATCTTCACAGATCATAAAAGCCTTCAATATATCTTTAGACAGAAGGAGTTAAATCTGCGACAGCGTCGATGGCTTGAGTTACTGAAAGACTACGATGTGGATATTTTATATCATCCAGGAAAGGCGAATGTGGTAGCTGATGCCCTCAGTCGAAGATCTATGGGTAGTTTATCCTATTTAGGTGTTGAGAAACGTGAGCTAGCACGAGAGCTTCATCAGTTAGCTAGCTTGGGAGTCAGATTGTTAGAGGCAGAAGATAGTGGGGTAATAATTCAGGATACAACCATATCATCTCTAGTTGTAGAAGTAAAATCACGGCAACAAGAGGATCCTAACTTAGAGCAGCTCAGAGCCAAGGCTCAGGATTAGCAGTCTTTAGCATTTGATATAGCAGGAGATGGAGTCCTTAGATATAGCGGTCGATTGTGTGTTCCGAATGTTGCAGGGCTTTGACATCAGATTATGAAAGAGGAACATCATTCCCGTTATTCTATTCACCCTGGTTAGACGAAGATGTACTATCACGATTTGAGAGAAGTCTATTGGTGGAGTAGCATGAAGAAGGGCATTGTATAATTTGTTGCTAAGTGTCTGAATTTCCAACAAGTTAAGGTGGAGCATCAGAGGCCCGGTGGTTTGGCTCAAAATATAGAAATTCCGAAATGGAAGTGGGAGATGATTAATATGGACTTCATCATAGGTTTACCAAGGTCTCGCAGGCAACATGATTCTATTTGGGTGATTGTCGATAGAATGACAAAATCAGCCCACTTTTTGCCGGTAAAGACTACCCATTCAACAAAAGATTATGCTAAGTTGTATATTCAAGAGGTAGTTAGACTCCATGGGGTGCCAGTTTCGATAATTTCAGATAGAGGTGCACAATTTACTGCACAGTTTTGGAAATCTTTTCAGAAAGGCTTGGGTTCAAAGGTGAACTTAAGTACTACTTTTCGTCCTCAGATAGATGGTAAAGAAGAGCGCACCATTCAGACCTTAGAGGATATGTTGAGGGCTTGTGTGATTGATTTCAAAGGTAATTGGGATGATCACCTACCTCTTATCGAATTTGCTTACAACAATAGTTACCACTCCAGCATCCAGATGGCTCCTTATGAAGCTCTTTATGGGAGAAGATGCAGATATCTGATTGGATGGTTTGAAGTTGGTGAAGCTGGGTTGATAGGACCAGACTTGGTTTATCAAGCTATGGAGAAAGTGAAACTGATTCAAGAGATGTTGAAAACAACGCAGAGTCGTCAGAAATCCTACACCGATGTTAGGAGAAGGGAGTTAGCAGCAGTTCATCTGGTATTTCACGTCTCCATGTTGAAGAAGTGCATGGGCAATCCTTCATTGATCATACCAACTTAAGATATTGGGATCAAGGATAACTTATCTTATGAGGAGATTCCTGTTCAGATTCTAGATCGCCAAGTTCGCAAGTTGAGGACTAAGGAAGTAGCATCAGTCAAAGTTCTTTGGAGGAACCATTTTGTTAAGGAAGCTACTTGGGAAGCTGAAGAAGATATGAAGAAGTTATGAAGAAGAGATATCCACATATGTTTGAAACCGGAGAGATTTCAGACCAAGATACTAATTCTCTTCTTAGTACTCTTTAAATTATAAGTTGGCATGTTGTATTTGCATTGCTTGTTGGGTATTGAGTTGAATGTTAGATGTTACACCCTTAGCCTATTAAGAGTAATCTCATTCGAGGACGAATGTTCCCATGGGGGATATATTGTAACATCTCGCTAAATTGAAAGAACTAGAAAGAGTTAGAATTGGAAATAGTCATTTTAGGAAAGAATGAAAAATCTAGAAATTTGTTAAGTTTGGGTTTTTGTTCAACTTCAAACGATCATAACTCCTAGCTCAATATGCTTTAGGTGTGTTACCATATACTGTAGAAAATATCGTTGAATTACCTTTCCAACGCCGCCGAGTTTGCGCAATTCCGAGTTCGTATGAGTGAGATATCCCCTTTGGAAGTTGGGTTGTTTAGATAAGGAAAGTCTAATCCAAATTTTGGAAGGGTATTTTAGTCTTTTCGTTGCCCAATTATTTTATTTCGTTTTTGGTAATTAAGTTAGGGTCTAATCAGAAATAGACCAGTTTAGAAAAGTTGAAGTTCACGCTAGGGCTTGGAGAAAAGAGAAAAAGGAAAAAGGAGAAGAAAAGTTCATCGATTTCTTGGAGATTTTTGTGTGGATTTCGGCAAGGATTTAATCCTACAAGGTATGTGAGGCTTTCATAACGTTGGGTTCGTTCACTCACGTGGAAAACATGTTTATTTTAGCGTGAATTCGTCCTAAAAGAGTTTGAAAGTTGATGTCATTGATATGTATTCTTGAATTTGATGTCGTTCTTGAATTGGGCTAAGATTGAGAAGTTTCTGAGATCATTACGTCAAATTATTGAGTTGGTTGGAGTTAGGTTCTTAGGTACATTTGTTGAGTATCTCTATCTAAAAAGAATTTGGGAAAAAGAACTGAGTTTGGGCGAATTGGGGCTGGAAAACAAAGAAGGAAATTAGTCAGGCAAATCTGGGCACTGGCTCCGCGTCGCGGACCTGCTCCCCAGATTTGGGAAAAATTATTTCGCATTCGTGGAGAGGTCACAGACCGCTCTGCCTCAAAAAGTATTTTCACGATCAAAAATTTAAATACATCTCCGCGTCGCGGACCTGCCCTTAGACAGTGATTTTTTTTTATATCTTTTCTCATGTTTAGCTATCTAAAAACACTCCTAAACATCATGAGATCTTTCCTATCACAAATCACAATCCTTGAATCCATAATTCAATTCAAGGAAAGTTAAGAGTCAAGTTTAGAAGTTAAGAAGCAAGTCAAGAGAAGTTCATTAAAGTTTTTTCAAAAGTCTTTCACAAACGTTTTAACTTTGTTCTAATGACTTAATTTTTAAGTTAAGCAAAGAGTAAAGAATTGAGTTCACTTCTCCAAAAGTTATAAGGGAAATTCCCAAGAGTTTAAAATATTTTCACATTTGAACAAGAAAGGGAACATCGATTCCAAGGGAGCTTTTAAGCTAAGTTTTGAGTAATTATCTCAAACCAAAGAAAGAAGTTTGTTTTAAAAACATATGAGCTAAGTATATTTTGGGAGTAGTATTGAGCACTGATATGGGGATGCGAGTTCATATTAACTCAAGTCTCTATAAACAATGTAGCCATCATGGGTAGTAACGGATCGTAGTTTTTAGATGACTCCTTAAGATGCTTTTAGCATAGACTAGTGGATCCACTTAGTTAAGGCATTCTATATGATGGCAAAGTATAGGACAGTTCTAGCAGCGTAGGCAAGACGTTGTATCACCACTTAGGCTCATAGTGATGGTTGTTGGTTAGAGAATCCCACATAAACTATATTACTTTATTATATAATTAAAGTTGAGTTTGTTATTGCATTTTCTTTAACGAACTAAGTTGTTTTCCATTGTTTTACAAGCTTTCTATATATTGCATATGTTTATTGCTTTATATTGAGTTAAGTTATTCAGGAGTTGAGTAAAGTCAAGGTAAGTGTTTCTTTCAGATTCTTTTCAAGCCTATGTTGTGTTTAGTATTTCAACTCGCATACTCGTACATTCAATGTACTGATGCCAGTTGGCCTGCATCTTCTTATGATGCAGACACAAGTAACTAGGATTATCACACAAAGCCTCATTGATCCAGCTGAGTACTCAGAGTCAGTTGGTGAGCCTCCTTGCATTTCGGAGGACTCCTTTTACTTTGCTTTCAGTATTTCATTGTTAGGATGATCGCGAGTCTTGTCCCGACATCCCTCCTTGTTTTAGAGGCTTCATAGACAGTCAGACAATTAGTAGTTTAGTTGTCTTTACATTGTTATTTCTTATGTTAAGACTTGAGTTGTCATTTTGGCCAAGTTAATATTTCTTTAAGACATTTCATGGGCAGAGACTATTTCTTGTGTTTAAATCTTCCGCTGAGTAACTAAGTCAGGCAAAGGGTTCGCTTGGGACCATAAATGGTTCTCGAGTGCCAGCCACGTCCGAGGTGTAGGCTCGGATTGTGACAATGTAGTAGTCAAAAATGTTATGCTTTTATTGTTGATTTCTTGTAGATTCTGTAATATGTAGACATTCTTGACATTTAGTTTTTCCTAAGGAATACTAGTGAAATTTGATGGAAAAGATAGTGAGATGTATTAAACTTTTGTCCTTTTTAATGGGGTGATCACTATTAATTGATAATAGGGATACAATAAAAACTGACATTGTTTGGAAACAAAATATTCACTAAAATAGAATTACAATTTAGATTAAGAATACAAAAAAAATGAATTTAATTTTGTATTTTGTTTTTTCAAAAAAATATTTCTTTCTGGATACAATTCATAACTCAGCTAATACATCTCAGCTAAAATCATCGTCAAAGATGTTCAAACAAGTAACGATAAAAAATTAAAGGGATACAAAATCATCCAACACTTTCAAAATTATTTTATCATTCACTATGCAATATGTGGTCCATTTCTAGATGACCGCCTATAGTGCCCCTTATACCCACATGTACTACATGAATTCTTGTTCTTCTTCTCATACAGTTCGTTGTATGATTTGTCATGAAGCTTCTTTGATGGACTATCAGGAAGTCTTTTATACTATGACGGCAACATTATGTCATCATCAATATAATCAGGTACATTCCACTCGCTTTGATCATGTAAGGGGAAGATTTGATAGTTGTATGTAACCAGCAATGTACTTGGCTTGTATATGTGAGAAAAATATGGTTTAGGATCAAAATGTTTTTCTTTAAAATAGCTCAAGCATGTGAACATGGTATTTCATCCATTTGGAATATCTTACATGTACAAAAACAAATTTCCAGCATACTATGAAAATTGTACCTTCATGATCCACATTGTGCACATAATTACTTACTGGTACATCCTGTTAAATAAAAATAATACAATCATATTTGATACAAGTTCTACAGTAATATAGTTAAATATATGGAATACAAAACTTGTATACGAAAATGAGTATTTAAAATTTGTATATAAAACTAAATTGATTTTCAACAACATTTGTATCCAAGTCATCAATACACATAGATTTACATTAATTGTAACAACCACAATTCGTATTGCCCAAAAAATATATTCAATGAATGAGAATTGTATGTACTTTAAGTATTGTATTAAAAAATAAAAAGTATGAAATCAAGTTAACATTCATAGTAACAAACATAATTTGTATTTTTTTAAAATTGTATTCAATCATTGAGAAATATATTCATCTTATGTTTTTGTATTCCTAAAATATATTATAGTCAATGTTTACTTTGTATAAAATACACTGATTTGTATCCCAAAATATTTTGTATTCAAAGCAGTCTACAAAAGAATTTAATGTATACAATTTTTCTGAAATCCAAGCAATCAAATACAAAATAATATTAAGAAATCTAAATGTATTTTGTATCACATTCAGCAAAACTTACATTTTTTTATAAAACAAATGAATTCAAACTTATTTCGTATTCGAATAGATTTATATTCATTATATTTTTGTTTTGTATTCAAAACGGCCAACAAACAAAATTCCAAACACACTCATACATTCAATTGTTGTATCAATCAAAACAAACTTATCTAGGATAATAAAAAAAATACTTAAATAAAATGAGTATTTGAATACCTGATCAATTTTGTATTTCACTGATTATCTCGAAGATAGATGATTTCAGTTGCGTGCCAAATATATATCTCACTGAAAGCCTCACAAAATATTTCAAAATCCACTTCAATGCCAACAAGAAACTCAAATCAATCAACTTCATTTAAAAAATAGATTCAGTATTATCAATGGAGTACAAAAAGTTGATTTTCGAGTTTGATGAATAAGGGAGAGAAGCGCCCGGTCGATTTCTCTATGAAATGTAACTTTTGACTAATTTCAAGGATATTTACCTTATTTGAATATTCTCTCCCTTATTTTCTCCATTTTGTTTATTACCTAATTGTATTCTACCAATTTAAACAAACGAAAAAAATACATAATCATCCCTATAACAAATGAAAATATTGACATTTTTAATAAATATTGAAAATGTGGCTAAGGACTCCTATTAAATGCTAAAATATTGACATTTTGAAAATTTTCCCTTTATGTTATGCAACAAATTGTTATGGCATCATTAAAGATTTCAAAAGTCCATCATTAAGGATTGATGATTCACTTGTTGAAATAATGGTTGTTTCTCAATCATATCATTTTAATGTCATGGTAATATATAAATATATTGTGGTAGTATTATTCATATAGTATTGAATGACATAGAAAACCCGTTATGATACCGTCACATTGTATATATATTGTGATGGTATCATTTAGTCACTACAACAAATTTGATTATCATGGACAAATAATTTCGTTATTTATAAATCGTATTTCGTCACTAAAAATCTTGTGAGACGAAAAATAATTTGTCAATCAGTCGTCACTAAATGTGTATCGCTAAAAGTATACAAAAACGATTTAGTGCTTCGTCGCTAAAAGTATTATATTAACTACAAAAAGAAAAATCGTCCCCAAATGCTTAAAAATTTGTGACAAATTTATTTGTTGTAAAAAGTATATTTTTTTTAGTTAATAGTATGCTTTGTCACTAAAAAGGTTATTACAACCGACAAAATTATATCATCGCTAATTATTTTGCTTCAATTAGTGACGACATCAATTGTCTCTTAAATGTATTAATTAGGGATAAATTTATTATATTAAAAAAATAAGTTAATTTTCCTATTATCTCTCATCTCATTTTTTTTTTATCCCTCCCCTGGAGCTCATTATGCTTTCTTGGGGACTTGAACTCACAACCTTAAGGTTTGAAGTGAGGACTGCTTACCATCCAATCAACTCTCTCTTGTCTCTCATTTTTATTTTATTTTTAACTTCATTCACTTCTTTCAAATTTAACTTGTGTAGAAATAATATATTATATGATAATTTATACACATACACAAATGCATGATATTTTTGCGTCTACTAATGAATATTCTTTGACAAAGATCATGACCATTATACAGGAATATGAGAAGCAATCTGGCCAGAAAGTGAATAAAGAGAAAAGTTCTTACTATTTACACTAGAATATTTCTGCAAGAATTCCACCTCAGGTGGAACAGATCACTGGCATGGTTAGAGGATACTTTCCAATGAAATATTTAGGTTGTCCAATTATTCATACTAGGAAGAGGAAAGAACATTAAACAAGGAATGAATTTCAGGCATCTTGATCTGTGAGAAAGGAAATAGATCCTCTCTAAATATAACGTCTCTGCTAACAAAGAATGTCTTAGCAGTGAGATCAAATAAAACATAACCTTTCTTTGTTTCTGAATATCCCATATGTACTGCAGACTTAGATCTTGGCATCATCTTGTCATGTTCAACTAGATTTTTGGCAAGACACAAACACCCAATAGTTCTTAAGTGTGTCAATCTAGGCTTACTTCCATATAATCTTTCATAGGGACTTTGATAGTTAAGAACACTACTAGGAACTCTATTGATGAGATAAGCTGCAGCTAAAACACAATGTCCCCAATACTTCAATGGAATCTTTCCCTGAAACCTCAATGCCCTTGTCACTTCTAGTAAGTGTGTGTCTATGTTTCCTCTCAGCTACCCCATTTTGCTGAGGGGTATAAGGACAAGACCTTTGATGAATAATACCCAAATCCTGAAACATTGTAGTACAAACTGAGTTTACAAACTCAGTACCATTGTCAGATCTTATCACCTTGACTTGTTTAGCAAATTGATTATTAACATACTGCAGAAAAACCTTTAATGTCATACACACATCAAACTTGTGTTTAAGTAAGAAGAGCCAAGTCATTCTGGAAAAATCATCAACAATGGTAAGGAAATACTTGTTGCCATCAAAAGTAGATGTATTGTATGGACCCCAAAGATCAACATGAATCAAGTCAAAGTTGTTACAACTTTTGATACTTCTAGATGGAAAAGTAAGTCTAGTCTGTTTTGCATAAGGACATACTAAACATTTGGAAGCTTTACACATACTATTAATATTCAAATCAAACATCTTAGCTAGTACTATAGATGACACATGTCCTAGCCTTTGATGCCACAATTACATATCAAATGATACTTGAGCTACTGTCAATACAATATTATTTTCATCGCTTCTAGGACCTTGAGTATACAGACACCCTGCTTCTTTACCAACCACTCTCAACTTCCCACTGTAAAGCTCCTGGAGAATACAAAAGTTAGGGAAGAATGTAACTAAACAATCAAGTTCCTTTGTCAACTGACTTACCGACATCAAGTTATACTTGAATTCAGGTAAGTAAAATACATTGGAGATAACACTCATATTTGTTAATGCACAAGAACCAACATGAGTGACCTGAGTAGTACCCCCATTAGGCAGGTATACAATTTTAGGAATCTGCAATTCTGACACAGAACCTTTAATAAACATGTTCATCTGAGACACCATGTGATTCGTTGCACCAGAATCTACAATCCACACTTCATTGTTCTCAGAAACAAACAAGGATTTACCTGCAGTGTGAGCAGCAAAAGTGGTATTGCTCTCAGATGTTGCAGTGCCTTGGTTTTGTGTGAGACCTCTAAGAATATGATCATACTGTTCTTTTGTGAATGTGCAACCCTTCAGTAATTGTTTCACATTTATCTCTGCTTGACTTGCTGCTTTTCCATGCTCACTTTGTGCAGTAGTAGACTTCAGATCCCATCCTGCTTCATGCACATTAGTATTCAAGCCATAAGAAAAATGAGCCTGACCTGGACCAGGATTATTATAGCCTGAAGGAACACCACCTGGAGAAGGATTATTGTAGCCTGAAGGAACACCACCTGGAGCAGGATTATTGTAGCCTGAAGGAACACCTTGAACCTTCTTTTTGGACTTGAAATCAGGAGGATACCCCACAATTTTATAGCAAAATTCTTTACTATGACCCTTACATTTACAGAAATCACAAATGAGAAGGGAGTTTCTTTTAAACCTTTGATTTACTCCTGAAGTAGAACCAACAACAGATTTAGAGTACATTGCCATAGAATCCATACTCTCATAACTCAGCCCCATGTTGCTAATGTGTAAAACCACAGCCTTTTGACTCTCATCTCCTACTACCATAGCATAAGCATGATTAACAGTTGGTAAGGGATTCATCATTAAAATTTGACTTCTAGCCTGATTATAGGACTCATTAAGCCCCATTAAAAACTGATACAATTTTTGTCTACTCAGGTGATTTACAAAATCTTTCGACTTAGCACAATTGCATCCAGCAGAAGGAACTACAGTCTCAAACTCATCCCACAAGGTCTTGAGTTTGGTGTAATACACAGAAACAAAAACAGTCCCCTGTTGTAGTGACACAATGTCTTTATGAAGACTACAGGTTCTCAACCAATCTACTCGATCAAATCTCTCTTTTAAATCACTCCAAACATGAGAAGCACTTGTAGCAAATGCAATTCCACATAGTAAAATTTTTGACACTGAATTGATCAACCAGGATAGTACTTCACTCTCTCCCATTGTCCCCACAATTCTTCACTGAACATCTCTTTACTACAGGTTCCATCAATTAACCCAGTTTATTGCGTCCTAACAATGCTAGTGTAATCTATCTATTCCATAGAGAGTAGTTCTCAATTCCAAGTAATTGAAACGAAATAAGATTCACTCCACTTAAATCTGTAGGACTAAGAAAAAGAGGATGATTGTAGTCAATACCTTGCCCAATTACAGAATTAGGTATCGGCATTGATACACCTGTGTTTTCACCATTGTTGCCTTGAATCGAATCTGAAGTTGTTCTCCCATTCGTCATCCTGATTCACTGCTGATCAACAATTGTTTGCGGAAGCTAACTACTCATCAATTACCTACAGATTTCACCAAAGAACTTGCGTAAAAGTTGTAGACCAACTGACAAGCTGATGAATTTGTGAATCTATAACTCGATTTTATGATCCTCAATTGAAATTGCCTATCGCACTAATAACTGTGTGTGGCTCTGATACCATGAACGTAAATGAACGAAGCTGAATTAACAAAAAATCTTCATTAACAAGGAGCTAACATTGAAGGAGAGAAACTCTCATTGTTTGAGCTCAAAGACTAACTGTTACAATGCTGAAAAATACTATTTATAGATTCTATCTTCTAACTAACTAACTAACCTGAAAGGAATTAGTTATAACAAACACTACAAAATGTCTATACTACCCTTGATCATCTAGTGAATTAACCAACTACTCAACTACATCACACTCATATCTCATCAATGTGCGACTAGTTAATCAAGGAGAGAAACCTTGGTGGACAAAAACTAGTTCAGGAAACTTCACGGTTAAGAGTGCTTGGGACTTATTAACGCAGAAAGAGAGAACTAATGATGATTTGAAGCGTTTATGGGTAAAGGGTTTACCTTTCAAGTTCTCTTTCTTAGCATGGATAATCTAGCAGGGTAAAGTCCCTATAGCTCATATGATGCATTCTTGGAATCCTCATATTTCTCAATTTTGCAAGTGTTGTTCTATCCCTGAGATTGAGACAATAGAGCATCTTTTCTTAAAAGGGGAAATAGCTACTGGAATTTGGAATCATTATGCCAGACCAGCTGGTATTTTAGGTACAATGCTGAATTTGAAGCAATTTATAAGAAAATGGTGGGGAATAGATGATAATGATAGAACTGAGGTGGTGTTTCAGGCAGTGCCTCCGATAATTTTGTGGTTCTTATGGAGAAGAAGAACTACCATTCTTCATGGTGGGTCTTATTATTTTGGGAAAATTATTTGGGAAATTAATGTCACTATCTTGATGATGATGAAATCTAGATTCAAGATAGAGTCGGATAGAAATAGTTGGGTGCATATTGTTGAGGCGTTGGAGGGTTATAGTCCTAACTATAGTTTCAAAATTGTGAGATGGTTGTCTCCCCCTATTAATTGGTTGAAATGTAACACGGATGGAGCATCAAAGGGTAATCCTAGACCAAGCTCAGCAGCTTTCTGCATAAGGGATCATCTAGGGGATTTGGTTATCGCTAAAGTTTTCAAAATACAAGATACTACAAATCTAGTGGCTGAAGCTAGGGCTACCAGAGAAGGATTATTGTTTTGTAAGGACAAATTGATTAATCATATCATTATATAATCGGACTCTATGGCTATGGTTCAAATTTTGGAAGGGAGGTGGGATACTACGTGGAGTGTTTCTTTGGAGGTGAATAAGATTAATGAGTTGAGGGGATGTTTATCAGCAAGAGTTCATCATTCCTTCAGGGAAGGAAATACTCTTGCGGATTATTTTGCTAATTTGGTTTTTCATGCAAGTGATTTCCAATTCAATCAATATCATGACATCCCAAATGAAGGCAAAGCAATACTAAACATAGACAAAATAGGCACACCACAAATTAGAAGAACCATTTCTAATTGTTAACAGCATTTGTTCAGGTTATTAGTATCTCAGAAACAACTGTTACCAGTTGAACATATGTCTGAAGCAAGTTCAATTGATGTGTGTATTTGCACCTGGTGAGAGCTTTGGGGTGTTAGGGGATACCACACCAGGACATAGGATTGAAAATAGGGTGCTTATCTTTGGTTTTGTAAAAAGGTTGTAGAGTTATTTGCAAAGATTTCATCTTTTAGCTGTTAATAATTGTTGTTGTCATCCAAAATTTGGAGCTCGGATGGTGGTATCAATCTCAATTGTGGTTCAATCCATTGAGCTCTAGATAAGAGATAGCAAGGGCGATTAAGAAAGTTGGGGATAAAATGCTTAGTTGGTGAACAGACAAGGCATATCGGGTTCTTAGTAGCTAGAACTAATAAGATAAGAGTTCTTATCAAATAGGGGGAGATGCTGATGTGATTATTCTTGGTAGAATAAGCAACAGTACAGATCTCGTCTTACCTGATCGGAGCTTGTTGGGTAGAGGAAAATGAATGTGTTTCTTGGTTTATGAAGAAGCCACGGTAATGGTGAAATCTTGCTCAGAGGAGAAGAGTGCCGGAGCCCAAGGACTGCTGGGTTTGCTCTTCCAGATGCATCTTCCTCAAAGGAGACTCCTCTCTGTTTCCTATTCTGATTTTCTTTATTTTTGGGTTTGTTTTTGTCTTGTCTTTATTTTTGTTTGGGTTGGACTTTTTGAGTAGGCTGTTCTGTACAGCTTTGCTTGTTTTTTCATTGTTTTTATATTTATCTAAATAAAAGAGGCTTTCAGCCCCAATCCTTCAATTAGAAAAATATATATATACTTTTTAAAATATCTTTAAATATATTCAGTACGATTCTGTCATTTTATTTATTTATTTATATAAATTTTAAAAATTATTCAGTACATTATAAACTTATATTAAATTAAACTTTCGATTTTACTAAAAAAATTATTGAATAATTGGTTCAATTCGATCAGTAAATCAATTGTTTTGAAAAAAACATCAATACCCATAACTATTTTACTTCATCATGATATATTTGAAATCCTAGTTGGTTAATTTCTTTCATTTGTGCTTTCATTTTTTAGTTTATGTCAATTTTCACACTGATGAAAAAAGTTAATAGAAATTCATGAAATATTTCACACCTTTGCAAAGTCTAAGTTGGTATGTCGATGTTATCTATGTATAGTTGCTCTACGTAAGTATGTGGAATTACTAAATATGTACATATTTTTAGACAAAAGCAAATAGATCAACTTAGTCTATGTAGTTTACCTATCACAAATTAATAGACACGCACAAAAATTAGCACAAAGACTTGAGAAATTATTTTTTATCGTCTTTAGCGATGAAAGTGTATCAAATAAAAAACAAAAGTGTTAAACCAACAAATATTAGCGATCTAGTGGTAGAACTGTACCCCACTCACGGTACTTATAACCTGGATTGTACTTTTCAAATGATGCATTTTATAATTGCATAATTTAAGAAAATTGATGAATCGAACTTTTTCATTTTTACAAAATCGACCGAATTCGTTGGTTTAATATTTTCCCTCGCCAATTAACGAATGGACTCTGTCTATTTCTTATGAAGCACTTGTATTACTTTTTTTGTAAGTTCTCACTTGTAATTATGAACAATTGAAGCCAAAAAAAAATTTGTATTTAGCTATGAATTTTTTTCATAGCAAATAGTTGAATTATTCACTATAAATTTTAAGTCGTCGCTATTTAACACCTTACATATTTTGTGACAATTTTTTTGTTGTCACTAAATCACAGATTGATTAGAGACAATAAAATATTTGTCACCAATTATTTATATTATTAGTGACGAAAATAAATATCATAATTAAATCTAATTTTTTATAGCTAAAACTTATAATATTTAACTACAAACTCTAATTTGTCGATATTGTAACAACATATTTTTTTAGATGAAATTTTTTTGTGTCCAAAAATTAATAAATTTTAAGACAAAAAATAATTTGTAATGAATTAGATACATTATTAGTGACGAAACAATGTGTCACCGATAACTTTAAATTCGTGACTAACACTACTTAACAAAATGACGCCAATTAATTTTTTGGTGGAAAACTTTAGTGGGTAAAACTTTGCTACGGATTTTTATGTTTCGTCATTAAAATTATGTGTCTCATATATTTAAGCACAAAAAGTAAATTTTGTCACTAAAAGCAAATAATTAGTGACGAATTTGATGTCATAGCTAATAATTTTGTAGCTATATATCATATTTGTTGTAGTGAGTATTTGTGGAATTTTTCTGAATGTCTAGTTGTTCCTCAATGATACTATAACAATATGTCATATAAGTTATGGTATCAATTGAGGATTAAGAAGTTTCACATTATGGATTGAGGATTGACTTCGTGAAATAGTGGTTGTTCCTTATTATACTATTTCAATATTATGATATAGTATTATTCATGTATGAGTAGTCCTCAATGTGTGCGTGCTTGACACAACAAATGAAGACGTTGATGCTTTGTTGCTAAATGCTAAATATCTACTTCAGAATGTTCATGGTCAGTCTTGACTTGTGAAGTAATTGAAATAACTATTCAAGTGGTAACCTACTTCATCTTTTGTTGGGTAATTGACATTTCCCCATTAGCATCTAAGTCCTCAAGAATAGTTGTTAGTTGATATTGTCATACTTTTTCTAACAAGGGTGAAGAAAGAATAAGGGCAATCATCAATTAATTAGAAGGGTATAAATGATAACATGTGTAGATCAAATTTCAAGTTTGGCATTGTTGACATATTTGTTATGTCACGATTTTTCCTTCCTTTAGAAAAATCACATTTTGAAATGTTCTAAGTATATAACAATTTAAGAAAAATACTTAGAAAAAGAGTCGTCACTTATTTTTTTTTAAAGAAATTAAGAAAACTTAATTTAAAAAGACTCTAACAGATAAACCTTTAAAAATTTAGAAAAAAATGGGTAAGAGGTTCTTATTTCAACTTTAAGAAGGTTAACATTTAAAGTAGCCGCGAACACGCGGTTATCCAACAACTTGACTAAAAATATTTGACTAATTTTTTTGGGAAATGAAAACATTTGAAGCTTTTGACAAAGACACTTTATTTAAAATAATTTGGAAGTGAATAAAATTTTAGCCAAAATGACTAAGTAAGAAAAAGGCTTTTAAATCATTTTAGAAACAAAGATGTCTTGAAATAATTTGACCAATTAAAAATAGCTACAATTTGACCAAAGATTTAATTGAACTAAAGACAAGAATTGATTAAATCAAATAAACCAACACAAAAGAAATTAGTTCATCTTTTAGGGGACTCAATTAAGTTATTTTAAGTTAGGGTTAACACAACGATCAAAACAAACAATTTTTAAGCAAAAATAATCGGACAATTATAGGAAGTAACGAATTTAGGCTATTCTTGGCCCAAATCCTCTCTCCCCATGGAATTTGGTCGCTGCCACGTTTTGGGCCTTTTAGCCCATTTTCGAAGTGTATACATCTTGCGTATATCAGATGTATACAGCTGTATATCAGCCCCTTCCCACCTGTATATTCAGCACTTATATACATGTATGTCATCCTCCTGGTCTGTATGTTAGTCCCTTCGGCCTTGGATTTGGGAATGACTCGAGGCGATCAGGTCTCATCCAACTCGTAATGCAAAAATTCAAACCGTGATTAGAACAACTAAGCTAAACATAATGGATCAGTTTATGATATTAAAAAAAATCAGAAACAGGTGAACTCAAATGTACAACAAATTCATGAGATATTAGACGAAAATAACTAACTAAGAAAAAAAATAAGATATAGACGGTAATAGAGAAACTTTAGGGAGGAAAGCTAATTCCACAAATTCACACCCTCATGGATTAATATGTAAACAAAAATCAACATTATTAGTTCAATCCTTAACTGGACAAATTTTAAGCAAGAAGTTAAACATAATCAGTGTAGACGAATTTAGCTAGCCCAATCAGCATTATCTTAATTCCAATTGTAGTCAATTGGAATTAAAAATTTAGCCAATTTGAGTTTAGTTGGTGATTCGGCTAAAAATTAAATAAGACGAATTAATATAAATTAATTAACTCAAAAATATAACTATTACAAAGCTAACATAATTCACAAAATTCTTTTAAGACAATTTTCGAATATTCATAAAAGGTACTAATTATATACATAATTATACAAAAATAAATATACTATTTAAATGTTAAAAAAAATGACAAAATAACTTTAAAATAACTTGAAAAAAATAATTTGAAATTTATAAAACTAATTATTTCAAATCGTTTGAAATTAAAGAAGCTGGATGATTAATCTATATTGTGGAGGACCGAAATTGGGTGTCAATAATATTCAAAAACCAAACGCTTCTCCTATTTCCTATAGTAAAAAGTTATAATAGGAAGCAAGTTCTTATGGTTCGATCAGCCTAAACTCATGGAAATTTTATTCAGATTAAATTGCAAACAATACATTTGTATATCCGCTCTCTTAATTAGACATTGATTCAAAGTCCACTTAGCTAAACATAATCGTACAAAATAGCCTTGAAGGTGGGTGATCTATTATATTTTGAAATTTAATTTTATTCAAATTAAATTGCAAACAATACATTTGTATACATTCAATGTACTGATGTCATTCGACCTGCATCTTTTAATGGTGCAGATGCAGGTTCTTAGGATCCTCAAAAAGAGTCTGTTGAGATTACTTCATCCGCTCGTCTGCTTATGAATGAGACCTCTTTGCTTTCGGAGGACTCCAGTTTTATGAGTCGTTAGTAGTAGCTCTTTTGAGGAGTCATGTGTCTTGTCCTGACACTCATCTTTGTATAGTAGATGCTTCGTAGATAGACAATTTTGGAGAGTCTCCCAGTTTCAGATATTTTATTTCAGACTTATGTTTCATACTCAATATATTCAGCAAAGTTTTGAGATTCAGTAAATTGTTTTTAAATGTTTCTTTAAATTTGATGCTTATGTATGCTCAAGTTAGTGTTCCGCTTGTAGTCAGCTAGGATGAGAGTTCGCTTGGGGACCAACAATGGTTCTTGAGTGCTGGCCACGTCCAGGGTGCAGGCTCAGGTCGTGATAGGACCAAAATTGGGTGTCAACAATATTCAAAGACCAAACGCTTCTCCTCTTTACTATAGTAAAAAGTTATAATAGGAAGCAAGTTCTTATGGTTCGATCAACCTAAACTCATGGAAATTTTATTCAAATTAAATTGCAAACCATACATTTGTATATCCGCTCACTTAATTAGACATTGATTCAAATTCCACTTAGCTAAACATAATCGTACAAAATAGTCTTGAAGGTGGGTGATCTAGAACTTTTGAACCTACATGTTACATAGCCAAAACTTGAGCATTAATCAACCGAGGATCAAAATTTTGAAATCACCAATTTTCAAGTAAATTAGATGTCTCCACAAAATATTTCAAAAATAATCAAATCATCAATTAAGATAATAATACACACTAACTATAGAGAAATCGAAAGCACCAATGCTAAGAAAAATCCAATAATCCAATGTGGGCACAATGAACCAAAAGTGGAGTATCCACTAATATCATTCTCTTGATGGTGTGTAAACAATACTTGACCCATTATAATTCGGGTTTGACCCGTATAACATTTGTACTCCTTCAGTATCATCTCTTGACAACTCCATTTTCCTTGTTCCATCTTCAAGTGTCGGAAACATAGTTGCTTATTTTTTCGGACGAATGATCGAAACCCAACAAATGCCCGATTTCATGAACCACAACTGATTCAAGATCCACCATCCCTTCTTTCAAATACTCGACGTACACCACCCAATTCTCCTCACCGTCTAAGTGGAAAAACCCCATTGGAGGTGCAAACATGTGTACCAAAATCTTCATGGGTCAATCAAACGGGTTACCATCTCCATGGTCTCTGACAAAAAACCCAATCCGAATATCCGCCAATCTATAAGAATCCATCTCTTTGAAAGTTTACGGAGTTACTTTCGACCAATTATCAAACACCCTCTTAAAAGCCACCTTAACAGAATCCGTCAACTGATTCTCCGGTAGAAATGCATACTTTAATTTACTCTTACTCGAAGGCCAACGTGGCATGCCTTCGAAAAATGAGAAATGAGTTACTGTATGATCAGTTGGAGACTTGTCGGAGTTCATATGGTAGTGCCATTCACTATATCTGGATTTCCGCATCTTGGTTTTACCATGGTTGAAGAGTGGGGATGTCGAATTCTACGGTGATGCTAAGATTAAAGTTTAATTGATAAGTCTTGAGAGCTGAAAAAAGAAGTTGATTAAAGTCATCAATTAAATCATTGCTCAAAGAATTTATCAATTTTGCGAAATGAGTAGGAACTAATTTTGTTGATGTACTCGATTTTCGTTACATATATCTATGAAATTGTACATATATTTTTTAAAATCACATCTCTATTAAAGATAATATATTTGGCATTTTTTTTCTATTTCAAGTTTTCTAGCTAAAATATAAGAAAATATGGCCAAAAGTTTACAAAAAACTTACTAAGTTGTATACTGTAAATTTAAAATCCATCAACAATATTGTTGTTAACTATAGATAGAACTATTGTCAGTCTAACGCTCCATCACACATTCCATCACTCGGATGTCAAATGAAATATGTTAACTTTTTTGGATGCTTTCTCACTCTTGTACTGCGTCTCACGCTTTCTGTTACTTGGGGAATGTTTGCGTTGGTGTTCATAACATGCAAGTACCAATGGAGCTCCAAGCTAAGTCGATGGGCGCCTTCTTTTGTAGTTGTAGTTGATTCGAGGATCTCAAAGTTTTTCAAGGCATTGCGCCAACACATGTAATCACTAGATTTAAAATGCTTGTTGCAATTTGTTTTCTGACCTTTCAACTCGTCCAATAGAACCTACAAAATTCATAAATGCAATGGAAAAAGGGAGAAAGAGATCAGTAAAGCTAGGAATATACTAATTAATTAGTGAAGGAATGAAAGTCATAACATTGCAAAATACCTGTATAAAGTTACAATTTTGGGCATCTGAATCCACACTCACTAGCAAAGTCCGCGGATAGAAGTAACTAAACAATTTATCAATCAAAGATTCATATATTGGTACGAGCAAAGAGTGTACTTCCAAAGTCATGTGCTTGATATAAAGTGGTTCATATCTAATTCTAGGATTTGTAGCGTAGTACAAGCGCGCAAATCAACTTCCACTGACAACAATGAATTAAACTAGTGAAAGTCCGTCAGATTTCGAGCTTTTATTTCTATTTTTTCTAGATATCTATTATCATAATTCACATGAACCTTTCTAAGTTGATCTTAATGAGGCACCGAAATGCGAAAAAGGTAGCAACAACATATCAAAGTTAACTCAATAATTGAAGGATAAGTTTGGAGAGAGTTATGGGATTAATATGAACAGATCTCTTTCAAACAAGGAAACCAACTAAAATACTTCTCATTAATAGTGCAACATTTTAAATAAATGCAGAATGGTTAATAATCTCGATTCAAGATTTACGAACAAAATTCAAATATACCAGAGTCTGGTACAAGCAAATAAAACTCTTTTAAATTAGTATTTTGACAACATGGTGAAATTTAAAGAAATTTCTAGAAGATTTGGCACATGAATGTCTGCTTGCACATTGTATTTCTACAAATTTGTGATCGTCCAATGATTTTATCATCTGATACCACTTTTTCGAAACAAGACAAGTTGTTGCTCTCTGTTTCAGATTTAGAGAAGAGAATATTTCCTAGACGAGATCATTCGATAACGCGGAAAATATTCTTTCAGACACCATAGATTTGTGATAAAATTATGTTTGAACGCTTTGGTGTACATAAAACTAAACAGTGATGGTAGTTGCTCTAACGGTCAAAGTGGAGGTGGGGGAATAATAAGAGACCAAGAGGGAGACTTCATCTTTGCCTACTCCATCCCCCTAGGCAATGGCACGAGCAACACAACGGAAGCAGAAGCATTACTTTATGGTCTTCAATGATGCGCTAGCAAAGGCATGGAGATGGCCATTGGAGAAACAGACTCCTTACTTTTATCCAAAACTGTAAAAAGAGAGTGGAAACCCCCTTGGAAAATCAGCAACCAGGTACAGGAGATTCAAAAGATGATAGAAGACCATAAATTTAGTATCGTCCACTGTTTTAGAGAGGCTAACAAGCCAGCTGATGCATTAGCCTCGCTAAGTCACAGAAATGAGGAATCAAGGTCTTCACCCTCTTCTCTAATCTCCCCAACAACATTCGAGGGCTAATCAATATGGACAAATGGAGTCTCCCATCCTTTAGACAGATTAAAATTAAACCTTCTCATTTTGTGTATGATCCACCTTGAATTGTGTCTATAATTTCCCTATTTTGTTAGTCTCTAGAGCTTTAGTCTCTTCTCAATGATCATGTACAAAGTTTGGAATGCCAAACTCAAAATTGTAACTTTTTGCACATCAATGATCAAATGATACTTTAAATTATTTTTTTTAAAAAAGTATTATCAACTTAGAATTGTTTTCTTTATTCGAGCAGAAGAAGGTTTTCTAAACTCTAACTCTCTTTACCTTATTCTAATAGGAAAACTATTTAAAATACCTTGAACTATAAGAAACGGTTAAAAGAATATCTTGTTTTCACTTATTTCGATAAAAATATCCCTATATTTATCTTTTTGGTCCACTTATACCTTTTTTAAACTATGACTAAAATTTCAAAGTCACATTCTATCTTAACAAGGTTCTACTACCCTAAAACAAAAATTCTATATTTCTTTGCATTTTATGTGATTAGGTGGAGGTAGAATCCAATTCAATTAGTTGTTCCGATATACATGTGTCTTTTATGTATTTATGTTTTATATTTAATTTTTTTTAAAAAAATATATTCTTATTTTCTTTGTCTTGTATTTAAAATAAATTTATACACATACTTTTTTTTCTTTGCTTTATATTAATTTTTTTCTCAAATACACATAACTTTTTATAGTTTCATTGTCTTATATAAAAAATTTCTCAAACGCACATTATTATTATTATTAGTTGCCTTCTTTCATTTTTTTTTTTCAATTGATTTTATTTATTTCTTGTATTCAACTATATAGTTACGTAAATATTTACAATTACTAGCTTATTTATGCGGTAGTGCCGTAGTGGTTTGTTTGTTGCTATTGTTTAGGAGTTAAGTATGTTATTTCCTGGTCTTTAGGCTACAAGATTAGTGTAGTTATTTAGGTCAGAATAATTAAGAGTAATTTATGTGTTATGCTATTAATAGTTTTTATCTATTTAAGAACTATTAATTGAGAAATAAAGTGCACTTCCACTTGCAGATTATTTCCCTTTAATTAATGTTACCATAGGGGAGATGAAATCCTCTCTAATAGATAAGTTATTTTTCTACAAACCATTTCAAGAAACATACCTACCTCAATCACTTGCAAAACCTTCTATAGTTCCACCAAATGATTTCAACAACAAAATGATAGAAAATCAAATTGACACTTATTACAGTGGACATCATTTCAATATGTTTAATCATTTCTCAGATAATGGAAATAATTCAAATGAAATCCCTATGACATTCAATGAACCACTTAAAGAATCATATTTACCTCAACCAATACATTCTTTAGTTGTTTGTTATTGAGCACTGCTTAGATGCTATCACCTCAGTAGTTGGATTGCCAATCTCCTCAATTTCAACACCTTCACCAAGTTGTTGCACAACTTCCATAAATGTGGCATGAAGATCCATTTGTATAGCTTCCATAAATGTGGCATGAAGATCCATCCGTCTGATTTCTGTTCTTCGCCTAATAATCTTATTAATATCACTTACTTTGACTTTTTTATTTGTTAATCTCCTTCATGCTTTTTGTACCTCTCTTCCTCAAAACTTGATTAGGAGGTTCAAAGATTCACCAAAAACAAAGTTACAAAAACAAAACTTACAAAATCAACCAAATTCATCTAAATTTCATCCTTATACACAACCAATATCACATCACATATCCCAACAAAAGACTGGAACCCATGGATCCCAAACACATGCCACAAGCAATAACTGGAATCTTCAGTATCAATCTCAAACACTGGCTATGGTGATACAAAAGATTGAGAGAAGATTTTCTCACAATAAGATGCTGGCATAGATGCTGAACATGGGATTATTAGTCTCGTGTTCAGATTTTTGACTTGCTTCTATTAGGTGCCTATACACATATTGCCACACATTCTTGAGTTTCGTTGTTGAATGAAACATCTCAATTCATTTCATCACTTTCTAGACAATAGAAATCATTCCAATAAACAAAATTCAAAGAAGTTTCGTATGAACTTCCACAAACTACTTCAAGAAATGAACTTATCTCAACCACCTGCATCACCTTTTTTAGTTCAACCAAATGATATCTTTGCATGGTTGAATGACTGGAGTCAAGATCTAGAACTCAACCATTTCAATGTACTAAATTCGAATGAGTTCCATGTAAACTTCAACAAATCACTTCAAGAGGCATACTTACCTCAATCACATGATGTACCTTTTTTAGTTCCATCAAATGATTTCTTCGCAGGGTCGAATGGTTGGATTCAAAATCTAGAATTTAACAATCTTAATGTTCTAAATTCAAATGAGTCCCCTATGAGCTTCAACAAATCACTTCAAGAAGCATACTTACCTCAATCCACTATAGCAAAATAGGCATTTAGTGGAAATAGTTTTTTCTTTTAGCAAAAGATATTTATGTTGTAAAAACATTTATTGACAATTGAGTTAATGTTATTGAATTTGTATATAGTGTTGATCATAGATATCCTTATTATATTATTGGCACTAAATATAATAAAGTGGTACTTATATTATTGTCGCTAAATAATTATCGCAAAAAAATTATTTGTTGTAGTGACCACCAGTACCTTATTTTGTTAAATTGAATAATCTCTTCATAGGGTTGAATGGTAGGAGCCAACAACCCTAACTAGATAATTTCAATGTATTAAATTCAAATGAGTCCCCTATGAACTTCAACAAATCACTTAGAGAAGCATATACTCACCTCAACCACCTGTATTACCTTCTTTGGTTCCACCGAATGATTTTCTTCGCAGGATTGAACGGGTAGAACCAACACCCAGAACATAATAGTCAACTCAAAGGCTAAATTTCCATAATTTCATCGTTTAGGTTCTCAAATCCTCGAAACGACTCCGAATATGGAACCAACAACTCTCATATGCCAATTTCTGCATTTTGGAACTAATGAAATAAATGGAATTCCATTCTAACACCTCCAAAAGACTCCACAAACCACTTTCAAGCAACTTAAGCTTTCAAAATCAAAACTTACACAAATTCTCAACTTTTAATCAAGGTTTGGAACTAACATCCCAAACTCAAACAAGAATAACTCGAGGTAAAAATTGAGAGGAGTAAAATGGTAAATTTCACAAAAATACCAAAAAAGGGCAACCGGGTCATCACATTATCTACCACTAAAACCCATGTTCATCCTCGAACATAAAGCAAAACAAAGTACCAGAAGCCTCGAAGAGATGAGGATATCTAGCACGCATAACCGACTCTAACTCCCAAGTTGCCTTACCAATTGAACAAAGCTTCCACTGCACCTTCACTGAAGCAATCTTCTTGGTGCTAAGCTTTCGGACCTGCCTATCCAAGATGACTATAGGCTCCTACTCAAAAAGAAATCTGGACCTAACTCAACTAAATCAAGAGAAAGCAATGGGACTCATCCGGCACGTACTTCCGAAGCATAGAGACATGAAACACATGATGAGCAACTAACAAGCTAGGTGGAAAGGCTAACTTATAGGCCACTTCTCCCACTAGGTTCAAAATCTCAAAAGGTCCAATGAATCTAGGGTTAAGTTTTCCCTTCTTTCGAACCTCATTACACTCTTCGTGGGTGACATTTGAATCCAAACATGATCACCCTCCATGAACACACAGCCTCAAACTCTCTGGTCTCCATAGCTCTTCTGACGACTCTGGGCTGTCAGTAACCTATCTTGAATCATACGGACATGCTCTAGAGAATCTCTAAGCAAGTCTATATCCAAAGAGTCCATCTCGGCTAAATCAAACCAACCAATCGCATATCTACATTGTCTACCAAACAATGCCTCAAAAAGAGTCATCTAAATACTTGAATGATAACTTTTGTTGTAGGAAAACTCTGCTAAGGGCAAATGCCAATCCCATCTAGCACCGAAATCAATCACCCAAGCACGGAGCATTGATATACCGTGACTTTACGGTATTTCTAATACATTTCACTTACAAGTTGTGTGTGTCTAGGGACTTTTTGTATTGGTTTTTATGTGTTTTTATCATATTTTGCAGGAAAGATGTTCAGGCGCGGAAGTAAAGAGACAGCTGAAGGAAATGTAGAAAAGGGCATCTACGGAGGTGATCTACGGACCGTAGGTCCATTGACGCCCCGTATATGGTGGTCGTAGATCAGCAGGCAAGGCATGGAAGGCAAATCTGACCAAGTGTTGAACCACGGTGGCCATTGACAGTCCGTAGATTGATCTACGGACCGTACTGTTGATCCGTAGATTGATACTGCGAGGGTTCCAGTACCTGATTTTTGAAGATTCTAAGTGTGGAGCTACGGAGGGGATTGACGGACCGTAGATCGATCTACGGTCCGTACTGCAGTTCCATCGTTTGCTTCAGAGAAACTGATTTTTGGAAGCTGAAATATTTTCTAAGTCCTGGCTGACGGAAGGGACTCACGGACCATAGATCCATTGACGGTCCGTGAGTCAGTCTCGTGGAATGAAGACGGGTGCCTGAACAAACTTTCCTTATTTTGTTTCCCTTTTAATTTAGGACTTGTTTTCTATAAATAGGGGATGTAAACCTCATTTCTGGGGATGGATCTTATTACTTTTGTTCTAGTTCTTGACTTGGGAGATTAACTTGTAACTTTAGTAATTATTAATTTCTTAAGATCATTTTGAAGATTTTGGAGTTGCAATTCAAGTTGAATTTCTGAGTTTATTATTCTTCTTACGTAAGTTCATAATTCTTTCATCTAAAACAATGAATTGTGTTCATATGATTATGGGTAACTAAACTCCACAACTAGGGTTGTGGGAAC
>JAJOOR010008609.1:0-32628 GCA_036250505.1 Solanum acaule | reverse complement strand
AAAAAGTACTGTTTCTGAAAAGCAGACTGTTTGGCCAATAAATTCTGAAAACACTTTCAAGCAGCAACTAGTGTTCGGCCCAAGCTTTTCAAAGAGCTTCTGAGTGCATTTTTCTCAAAAGTGCTTTTCAAAAAAGTACTTCTAAAGAAAAGCTACTTTTTTTAGATACTGCAAAACAGCTTCTACTACTATCCAGAAACACTTATTTTCTCCCAAATGCTTGGCCAAACACCTTACCCTTCTAAGCTAAGCACTTTCGGCCTCCAAAAGTTTGGTCAAATAGGCTATAAGTTCTAATGTATATCTCTGGTAAGGCAAGCAACTTACATTTGTTGATCCCAAGATCTCTTTCTCAGATAAGATCCCAGAGAACTTTCTCCTTACACAGATGACCATCATATCAATGATAATATTAACACAGACACAAAATTTGATAATTGTTACTCTTGCTTTACTACCATAGCCTGGCAACAAACGCCAAGGAGTCAATGAACTTTGCAAGAAGACTCTCACAGCAGGTCACTGTATAACACCTGTGAGCCCAACAAATATTGAACAGGTGAATAAAATTAATACGCAGGTACGGTGGAATCATTTACAAGGAGCGCTTAGGAGACTTACCTGGTTTCCAGCGAGGAGAAACATTCCACAGAAATGCTAGTTTTAACACAAGAGCCGAGTATAAGCGACTTTGTCCATGAAAAATTTAGATTTACAACATGAACGTTTTTCACTGATACTTGACCAAAAAGGTACCCTTTAAGAGACTAAACACATGACAAAAATCTTTAATTTTCTTATCAAAGTAAAAATACCATTTTACCATTTTAGAAAATATACCATTGCTCCAACTCTCACACTATGTGGAACGGAAAGCTGTTGATCAGTTAACAATAGCAACAGTTGATTATCCAACTCAACAATCATACCCCTCATGTAAATTCCTGTCACAGTTCCTGTATAACTAACAAGTTCCTTCCCCTCTCACATCATCAGTTACCCTAAGGGGGAGGGGCAACTTAGGAATATACATCAAAGAATCATCCACAACGCACAAATCTTTGAAAGCTATAAATACTCGTTGAGAGTTGTAGCTTAGTATCAGGTTTTTAGTATGGAACAAATTAATATAATTTTTAGTACTTTTTATTTTTGCTCCGAGTTTGAGAGGGTTTTGAAAACTTGAAGAAGAAGAGGGTTTTATCTCCAAGGATTTGGACTTGGGTCTCTTGGATTCTTCATTCTTGGCATGTAACAAGACTTAAATCTTCATAACCATTTGAATGCAAGCTCATTTAGGTATAAATTTATATCTCTTGATGTGTGGCTAAAACCCCGAATTCTTGGGGTGTGATTTAGCGAATATGGGTTAAGATTGTTATTGGGTCTTGCTTGCTGATAGATTAGATGTAGTTTAATGGTTATTTCTTCTAGTAGTTGTGAATGAATTTAACAAATTTGTAGTTGCAAATACAATTTTATTTATGTGTTTTTTGCTTGCTCGAGAGAGATGTCGCGAAACCAAACTACTAGATTGATGGCCTAAGGAGTGGGTCGACATGAGGTTCAGCTCGAGAGAGTGAACCCTAGTCCCATATCCTAACACTGAGCTCGAGAGAGTCAGTGGGGTAAGGCGTAGGCTAGTCTTCATGCAGCAAGTGGGTGTCCGAGAGGAACCCATTTGAAACGGGGTAAGTTGCTCGAGAGAGAATTTATTCCCACGTATAACTTAGCCTAGTCACTATTACTCTATAAATTTTCTATCGAAAGCATGTACCCAATAATTTAGATTAACCCGTATTCCGGTCACATCCCAAGAATCCCCTCTCATTATTTATAAATCTTTGTTTATTTGTTGTTTTTACTTACTAGTGACAAAAACCCCCCATTGTTAATTGACACTCTTGTGTCCCCCTTTAATTTACAATGTTTTAATCGTTAATGTCTTTAGCTACGACTAGTTTGGGCAAATTTTATTTTTCTATTAATTCCCAAAAACTACTCCTTTGGGACTCGACCTCAACCCTTGGTTCTATTGCACGATCGTAGACACCCGAACTGTGAGACGTATCGTTGATTACGTAAACATTAGGGGGCTTGAGAGTTCTGCAAATGGAGAAGAGTTCTGCGAGCCCCAAAGTTCCCAGACAGTTCTTAGAGTTGTTTTCTCTAGTTATTGAGGGATTTATTGATTTTTTTTGAGGATTCGCAAGAGGGTTTTTGAATTTAACCATTTGAAAACACTGTAAAAGCTTGAAGACTCCTATTCAACTGATGGTCAATCTAGTTGGTAATAGTTTTTACCTTTTTATGATGTTAGCTAAAACCCCAATTTCTTGGGGTGTGATCATGTGATTATGGGTTGAATTAGCTTATGGGTATTGCTATTTACTGATTTTAATGCTTAATTGAAGTGGGTTTAATTGATAGTTGTGTTAAAATCTATGGATTGTAGTTGCAAATGCAATTCTAGTATAGAGTTTTGGGCTAGCTTGAGAGTGAAGTTTTAGAACCAAAGCTTTCAATTAATAATTGTAGTTATTGGGTTGATTTGGATTTAGCTCGAAAGAGTAAATCCAAAATCCGATTAGCTCGAGAGAGTGGGTAAATTAAGGTGTGGGTTGTTCTTAATTGCGAAGCTTTTTGATATTCGAAAGAAATCACTTGAATTAGAGTAGTTGTTTGAGAGAAAACTCTCTTATTTATAGCCTAGTGTCACGTCCCACCATAGCACAGTGAAATTTTGTGTTCGAGTAGGGGCGGAAGGGTCTAGAGTTGTGGAGAGGTTTCCGGAAGACTCTAGAACCCTTTAGATTATTCAAGAAGGCTAGAGAATTTCATAGAATTCTCTAGAATAACTTAGAAGGCAATGGAAGGTTGTAGATAGTTTCCAAGAAAGCCTTAGAATTCTCTAGAATGTATATAGAATTCTAGAAGAGGGACTAGATATTTTCTTGGAAAGCTTTAAAATTTCCTAGAATTAGTAGAAGATTCTAGGGAGGGACCAAAGTGTAAATAGTTTAGGGACTTGTAAAGTAAATATTAATTACATATTAGTCCCTAGGAGGTAGTATAAATAGAGGTGCCCCTCATTTGCAAGGCACCATCCAAGCAAGAATCCAAGCAAGCAAGTTGTAAGCATTCTCCAAGCAATATAAAGCCTTCTTCCAAAATTCTCTAAGTCTTCCTTTTCATTTCCTTAGCGATCTTAGCATAAAAGGCTTACTTGAGCTTACAAGATCTTGAAAGACTAGAGAGTAAGTTGTCAAGAGCCGCACGGAGTCTTAGCGAAACTTCTAAGTCCGTGACAAAGTGGTATCAGAGCGAAGATTTGATACTAAGGAAATGACAACCGAAGGAGACGTAAACGCCGCTAGTACCACCAACGTCCGTCCGGATGGTGGAAAGAAGAATCGCAAGGGAAAGAAGCACAAAAAGAGCCCTAAAGAAATGTTGCCGGATCCCACACCAAGTGAGGCGCTAACATCTCATCCACCCTCGACCACTGAGGCAAGTGACGATGAATGTGGCGAGGAGGCCATTGACGTCACCGCAGGAGAAGAGTGGGTCATAAGGGTTGAAGTGGCTAGGCAGGCCGTGGAGATATTAGGTCAGCGCATGAATATGGCCGATGGCAAATTCAAGACTCTTGAAGACTTCACCCTTGAAGAGACCGAAAACATCCGTAAGGAGTTGGAGGGACGTCAGCGGGGTAAGTTTGAGATGAAGGAGGCTACCACTTCCTTGGAGGCGTTGAACACGATTGAGACCATGAAGGCCGAATGAAAGCACTCAAGGAAGACGTGGCAGCTGGAGGATCATCGTCGCTTGATCGAGATAGGGAGGCTAGGGTCTAGGCTCCCAAGCCACCTATGTTCAAAGGCGTCTGTGACGCGCAAGAGGTGGAGAATTTCTTATGGCACTTGGAGAATTACTTCAAGTGTAGTCCTGTGAGAAGCGACAAGAGTAAGATCAACATTGTTGTGTTGTATCTTTCGGAGATGGCCATGCTATGGTGGAGGCGCAAAGAGGCCGAGATAGGGAAGGGGACATGCACCATCAACACTTGGGAGCAATTCCGGGGAATAGTTCAAGAAAACCTTTTTTCCTAATAACATCATCTATGAGGCGAAGCGCAAGTTTAGGGAGTTGAAGAAAACGGGCAGCATACGCGCATATGTCCAAGAGTTCACTACCCTCACACTTCAAATTCCTAACATCATGGATGATGATATGTTGTTCCACTTCATGGATGGGCTGAAAAATTGGGCCAGGACGGATTTGGAACGTCGACAGGTCAGGACCATAGACGAAGCCACCACGCAAGCTGGAGCTTTGACAGACTTCAGGCAGGAGAAGCCCGACAGAGCTAGAGGAGAGGAAGCGAGAGGTAGTCATGACCATGGTGGGGGAGATCGTGGCGAAGGCGAGGAGCAGCGGCGACATCCCAAGAAGCATGACACCTATAAGTCTGATGGCAAGAAGTCTGGACGTCATGGTAACACAGAGCGAAAGATAGAGGTTGCCAACAAAGGTGGTTGCTACATATGCGGCGGGCCGCATGGTTACGCAAAGTGCCCTGAACTAAAGAGCCTTGGTGCCATCCTACGAGAGCGGAAGGAGAAAGACGCCCAAAAGCAAGGACAAGGCGAATGGACGACGCAGTTGGGCTTAATAAGTCTATGCGGAGCCATCACGAAGCAGCCAGAAAAGCCAAGGGGAAGCGGCGCGCAGTATGTCGACCTCATGATTAATGGAAGACAAGTTCGTGCTATGGTCGACACGGGTGCAGAGGTCAATATCATGACCAAGATGGCAGCGACAAGGTTGGACCTGAGTTACAGTCCAAGTAACGCCCAACTCAGGACAGTCAATGCACCCCCAACTCCTGTGAGCGGAGTCGCGCACGGAGTGAGCATCACGTTAGGCGAGTGGCAAGGTAAGACCAATTTCACTGTCGCTCCTTTAGATCTCTTCGATGTAATTCTTGGGCATGAGTTCTTCTAGCAGTGCCACGCGATGATCGACCCTTACCTCCAATGAATTCTGGTCATGGAGCGAGGAGGATCATGTATGGTGCCCATGGTCAAGGTACCAAAGACGGAAGGACAAGTACGTCTAACTGCCATGCGACTTGTAAGAAGCCCTAAGAAGAAGGAGCCGACATTTAAAGCCACCATTGCAAGTTCGAAGAAAGACAATGCTGCAAAAAGGTCCCTGCCACCATGCACGAAGGAGGTTCCAAAAGAGAACAATATCGTGATACCGAAGAAGCTGCCAAGGCGTGTGCCTCCTAGGAAGGAGGGAGGTCATAAGTCCGAGCTGGAAGGGATATGGAAGATGTTGAAGGAGTTGCGCAAGGGCCCTAATCGAGTCAATGGACTATTGGTCGTGCACGCGCAAGGCTCGGATGACGATGTAGCAGCAATGCGACGCTGTCGTCGCATCAATAGGTGGGGGAGAGTGTCACGTCCTGCCACATCACAGTGAAATTTTGTGTCCGAGTAGGGGCGAAAGGGTCTAGAGTAGTGGAGAGGTTTTCGGAAGACTCTAGAACCCTTTAGATTATTCAAGAAGGCTAGAGAATTCCCTAGAATTCTCTAGAATAACTTAGAAGGCAATGGAAGGTCCTAGATAGTTTCCAAGAAAGCCTTAGAATTCTCTAGAATGTATAGAGAATTCTAGAAGAGGGACTAGATATTTTCTTGGAAAGCTTTAGAATTTCCTAGAATTAGTAGAAGATTCTAGGGAGGGACCAAAGTGTAAATAGTTTAGGGACTTGTAAAGTAAATATTAATTACATTTTAGTCCCTAAGAGGTAGTATAAATAGAGGTGCCCCTCATTTTCAAGGCACCATCCAAGCAAAAATCCAAGCAAGCAAGTTGTAAGCATTCTTCAAGCAATATAAAGCCTTCTTCCAAAATTCTATAAGTCTTCATTTTCATTTCCTTAGCGATCTTAGCATAAAAGGCTTACTTGAGCTTACAAGATCTTGAAAGACTAGTGAGTAAGTTGTCAAGAGCCGCATGGAGTCTTAGCGAAACTTCTAAGTCCATGACACTAGCTTACCTATTGATATTTAGCTATTTATTAGTAATTTCAATTACCCATACAGTGAATTTACCCGGTAATCGATCACATCCCGAGAATCCCTCTCTATATTGTTAATTTCCTCGTATTTGACTGTGTTGTACCTGATAGTTAACAATCCTAAACCCCCCCATCTGGCATTTGTTGTCACCTCCTTAGAATTATTTGCGTGTTTTTGATAAATTTTATTCCTATAACCGAATTGATCGCATTTATACTTCATAATTGAATTTTAGACACGTACCACTCTATGTAGGTTCGACCCCAACTCCTCATTGGGTTTTGTACTAATTAACAATCATTTGCACCTAGATTCAAATGAGGTGTACTTGAAACGTTAATCAAAATGGCGCCGCTGTCGGGGAGTGGTGTTGTTTGAAATTCTATTATTTTAGTTTGAATTGTAATCTTTTTGTGTTATAGTTGAATCGACTTACTTTGTTTAAGTTTGTGTTGGCTGTGTTAAACAGACGAAGAAATGAGCGTAAACGGCAAAAATGGTAGCCAAGTTGGCCACAAATACAATATAGGGAATTTGAATGATGTTAATGACCCTATCCAATTGGGTTGTGTCGAGGCTTTTCGTCTATCTCCTGCTGAAGGGAACATTGTTTTTCACATCACTAGCACAATGCTTCAACTCCTACAATTGAAAGGATTGTTTGGAGGGCTGGCTCATGAGGATCCCCATGAGCACGTTCAGAATTTCGTTGACGTTTGTGGACCGTTCTCATTCAAGAACATATCTCAAGAATCGGTCCTTCTTTGATTATTTCCATTTTATTTTATGGGAGAAGCCAAAAAGTGGTTGCTAATCTTTCGAGAAACTCCATTACTACTTGGGATGAGTTGACTACTGCTTTCTATTTGAGGTACTTTCCTCATTCAAGGATGATGACTTTAAGGGATAGCATTCAAGGGTACAAACGCTTGGAAGGGGAACTAATCCACAAGACGTGGATGAGGTTTCAGAAGCTATTACTTCAGTGCCCAACTCATGGACTTCCCCATGATGTCTTGTTGCAATACTTCTACATGAGTCTTGACTCGGTGAACAAAGGAGTTGCTGATCAACTTGTTCCTGGTGGTATAATGCAACAACCTTGGGATGTCGCATCTCAACTCCTAGATCGTATGACCAAAATCAATAGAGTATGGTACACTTGTGAGGACCAAGTGTCTCCTCTTACCTTTAGAATGACAAAGGAGAAAATCAAAAAGTATCAAGAGAGAGACCAAAACATGGCAAAAATGATGACCCAGCTGGACTTATTGTTGAAAAATGTAACGGGTAGTGGGTTGAAAATTGTAAATGTTGTGGGTATTGGTGGAGCGAACTCCGAGGAGGCACAATTTGAAGTGTGGTACAACAAGGAAGTGAACTTTCTTGCGAATAAAGGAGAAGGCTTTTGTCAAAATTATCAAAGGTCGAGTGGAAATCCGGGTTGGAACAGAGATGATGGATAGAGAGATCGTGACAGAGAATGGCGTGATCGTAACACCACTTGGAAGGAAAGAAAGGGTGACAAGGATAGGTACATTCCACCTCATGAGCATTAAAATCCCAAGGAACCAAGGGCTGACTCAGAGAATGTCCGAACAGAAGACATGCTCTCACGCATTCTCAACAAGGTCGAAGGTTCAGACAAAGTGTTGGAAGAGATGAAGGAGGATGTCTCAACCCTCAATAAGATGGTGACTTCTCATTCAGTCTCTATCAAGCAGCTAGAAACACAAATGGGTCAAATCTCGGCTCATCTAAATCCAAGGCCAAAGGAAGGGTTGCCTAGTGACACAATGGCAAACCCCAAAAATGAAGCTTGAATTGGTATTTCCGTCGTGCCACGACGTTAAATAAGGCGCTTCTTTGGAGGCAACCCAAGTCTTTGATGTTTTAAATTTTGTTTTTGATTAACGGGTGTTGATGTTGTAGGTTGAAAAGTGAAAAGTGTTGGAAAATGGGTGACTTGGCGAGCCAAAAGTTCAGTAGATGACACGCCGAATAGGTTGGCGAGCCCGATTTGGACCGCCATTTAAACCCTCCAAATTGCTGGGAGTTCTGTAAAACTCAGCGAGCTAAAATACCACTCAGTACATCACCGAATGGTTCAACGAGCTAGACTTATATCGCCGAATGCAGCACTAACCGAAAGGTTTTAAAGTTCAAATGGTTTAAAATTTCAAAATCCTTCATCTTCTCCCATTTTTAACTCTCGTACTCTCACACCCTATATTATATCTTTTGTACTTTTTGCATTTTTACTCTCGTACCATTTGGAATCTCCTCTCGGGGATGTAATTTGGATTTTACTTTGCCGCCTAGCTTTACAAATCTCATTTCGTCATAAAAGGTTGGTTTTTCCAAACCCCAATCTCTATATGTGGTTAAACTCGAATGCAAGTGGTAATTTATTGTTGAATATTGTTGGGTAATATGATTTAACTATTGTTAACTAATGGATTGCCCGTATTAGTACCTAATTGCTCGTATATGAATGATTCCCGTGTCTTTGCTTGTTCAAATCATGTTTTAAGTGTTGGGTTGTGCTAAATATGTGTTGGGTCTAGAAGGGCGAAGTCTGAGTAGACCCGAATTGCCAAATTACATATTTTTCCCAATGATAGAGCGGTTGACATCATTCTTAAGGGCAAAAGATGTCAAATGGCCAATTTTGGCCAAATCGTGAGAAGTCTGACTATCCCAAGGGGATGGGTAGTATGGGTCTTACTTTAATTTCATAGTGTTTGTGTTTAATTTTATTTTAGTGGGTTGTGGGTTGACTTTTGAAGGAACGGGTTGAAAACTGGCACGAAGGGCCATTTGGCGAGCTGGGTCGAGCTCGCTGATTGGTTCGACGGTTTGCCTAAGTCCCCCTCAATCGCCTTTAATTTCTCTAAATGTTGAGTTTGTAGTCTGTAACTTTTGGCGATATGCATGAGCTCGCCGAGTTGACTCGGTGACTTACCGAAAGTCCTTCTTGATCGCCCTTCTGCGCCCCTACTCCTTAAAATACACCGTAACTTTCGGCGAGCTACTTTTAGTTTGCCGATGGATGTCGGTGATTCGCCGAAAGGACCTGGACATCGCCGAACAACTTTGAGTTCTTGAAATCTTTGTGCTTGAACTTTTGGCGAGCCCGACTTGGCTCGTCAAAGTGACTCAGCGACCGGTTCGGAGAGTCTTTCTGCAACTATTTTCTGTACATTTTCTGGATAGTTTTCTAACATTTTTCTATGTTGTTTGCGGGAATGGATAGAACCAATATGAGTGATAGAGACACATGATTAACGTTTCAAGCACACCTCATCCAATTCTAGGTGCAAATGATCGTTAAGCAATATAAAACCCAACAATTGAGTTGGGGTTGAATCCCACAGAGAGAGGTACCTATTCAAATTAAATTAAGCAGTACAAATGTGATCTAACTAGCTATAGGAATATATATTATTGGAAAAAGACATATCAAATGAAAGGAGTGACATGAATGTCAAATGGGGGTTTTTGGGTTTTCAGATTATAAACTACAATCAGTCAAATAGAAATGATCTAACAATAAGGAGAGAAATTCTCGGGATATGATCGATTATAGGTGAAGTTTGATATATGGGTAATTGAAAATACTAGTAAATAGCTAAATATCAGTGGGTAGGTTAGACTATACTTAAAATAGCTTTCTCTCGAACAACTATTCCGCTTCAAATGATTTCTCTAGAACATCAACAAGCATAGCTATTAAGAACAGCCCAAAACCTTAGTGCATCTTCTCTCTCGAGCAAGATGGGTAGGAATGGGTTTAGGATTCACTCTCTCGAGCTGAACCCATATCAACCCAATACATACAAATCATTAATTAGTAATTTTAGTTCTAAAACCTCTCTCTCGAGCAAGCCAAGAACACTAGAATAAAAATGCTTTGCAACTACAATTCATAAATTAAACCACAATTAATGATTAAACCCACTTCAAAATTACATTTAGACTAGTAATTAACAATACCCACACACTAATTCAACCGATAAACACATGATCACACCCCAAGAATTGGGGTTTTAGCCGGACATCATAAAAAGATAAAAACTATTACCGAATTGATTAGTTATCAACTCGGTAAGAGGAATTCAAGCTTTACAATGCTCTAATTCGAAAAAAATTAGAAACCTACTTGTGAAATCTCCCAGTTTAGTCTCAAAATCTTCAAGTCTACTTAGAAAACTGTTCTACACTAAAAATGGATTTTCTTTTTGATGTCGAAGATAAAAAATTCGATTGAAAGATAGATAGATCCTAAACTAAATGTTCAAAATCTTATTTATAGTTGCCAAAACTAAGCCACGAAGGGCTCTTCGGTGAAGTAAGTTGGGCTCGCCGAACCACTCGGTGAGTCGCCCTTTGATCTCTTGCATCGCCCTTTTGCCTTGACATTCAGCATCCTCAAGGTCTGTAACTTTGGCCAATCTATCTTGGCTTCGCAGAACTATTTGGCGATCCGCCGACTGCTCCTTTTCATCGCCAACTTGGTTCTTTCCTTCAGGGCTTGGCACACTGGAACTTTAGGCGGTCTGATAGCCACTCGGGAATTTGTCAAATGCCCTTGGCGATTACTAGGCTTGCCTTTCTTCATTTCTTCAGCTTGTTTTGTTCCTTTTTGCTTATTAGTGTCCTTGCTTTGCTCCTCAATCCATATACCTGAAAATCAAGGCATTAACATCAGTTTACAACATAAATTAGCCATTTGAGTATACTAAATCGATGAAAACAAGGCCCTTAATGAGTCCAAATCTCGGACTTATCAACATCCCCAAATTTTGCTTGTCCTCAAGTAAAACTCAATTCAACAGTTCAAAAAGGATGTCTTAAACAATGCTACATATGACTCAGCATGAATGCACTCAACAAGACTCAACTTACTCATGCAATGATCAATTGTGCACTTAAAGATTCACATTGTGACTCACCATTATCAAAGATGCTCAAGTTCCCAATACTTGCTTCAAATGCAGGTTCAAGCTCAACAAAGGTACTCAAATGTCCTCACAAAAAAGATGATTCCATATTCATACACTATTTCTCAACAATTTAAAGTTCTGGATTCACATACAACTCTCACACTCACAAAGATGAACACATGCATGACTTCACTCATAGGTTTACCCTTATTTTCTAATCAACATTTGTTTTAGCTCACTCAAGATCACAAAGGTCTTTTCATGACTTGTAATGGGGCCGAGTGTCAAGGTATGGCCATTTAGGCTCAATGGCTTTCACACTCATGAAGTGTGGCGTGAACATCACATTCCTCCTTTTCTTTAACATTTCAAACATGCTCATAATCCACCCCATTATTCAACTTCTTATGAATTACCGGACACCCCATATTTTTTGCAATTTTCATCACTTATTTCACCACAGTTTCATTCTTTTTCTCTGTTTCTTTTCTTTTTTCTTTTCTATTTTTTTTACATGGAGGGGTTCCATATATATATATATATTATTTTTAAAAAAAAATTATCAAAGGGGATTCCTCACATTTCTTGATTTTTCTTCTCTTTTCACCACAACCCCAACTTAGGATTTTGGCCTAAGTTGGCTATTCAAACACACAACACTTCATGAGAGTTATAGGTGAATGGATAAAGAGAGGTCACAATTGTTGAAGTTTCTTCCAACACAATAGGGTTCAAGCAAGGTTCACACATCTCAAAGGTTGGCCACAAAAGAGATATATTGTCAACTTGTTTCACTCCTCAAAATCGTTGCCTAAGATCATTTCAAGTGCTTGCCTCACTTAGTCAAACGGACCAACGGGAAAAATTCTAGGTGTTATCACACAATAGTTCATAGTAATCTCAACACATAAGGCATTGGCACCAATATCAAACAAGACTCCACACTTTCGCTAGTGTGCAATGTTCATCACAAAAGGCTCATTCAATAACTGGCTAGTCACAACGATATGCTAAAAGTTCGCACATTGTCTATGCAACTTCATTGGCCTCATAGTAGCCGCACATTCATTTCGTTCAATTAAGAGCACTATTTAAGTCATTGGTATTGATCATCACCGACACTCAAATTTGCACAAGAACAACCGCAATCACACAGAAAAGAGGTGGAACATTTTTTTCAAAATAGGTCAAAAACCATTTCCATTCAAAACAAGGAGCCACAGGCTCAAATATCCACAAAATAAGATCAAACACATATATAGATCAAAATACCCAATATTCACAAATAAAAACAGAACATAAGAGGTAGGTATGGAAATACCTCACCCCACCCACAAAGGAAAAGCAGTTGTCCTCAAATGCAACTAAAAGCAAATATATTCACAAAAACAACAGTGAGGGAGGTAAAGAATGATCCTTTCTACATAGTCGCTCTGTCTGTCGGGGCATCAATGCCCGAGGTCACACTTTGTGTCTGGGAATCAGTGCCCAGGGTAGTAGTAACACTAGCTCCACTAGAGCCTGCCATTGAGGTGTCTACCAATGATGTCTTAATGAATGACTGTATTGTCGTCTCCTCTAAATTAAGCAGGTCTCCATAGATGGTCGCCTCATAAACATCGAGTTGCTCCTCATCTTCTCCTCCTCTGACTCAACAGCAGCTACATCCTCCATAGTCTCATCTCCGGTGGTAGCCGGGGGCATATCAGAACTATTCGGGACATCTGTACCTGGAACCTCAGGGGCTTCTGTTGACTCAAACAGTAAAGTGAAGTTTATGGACTTCAGATGGTCCACATCTTTCCTCAACTCAAAAACCTCAACTTTCAAAGTCATAACCTCAGTAGTAATCCTCTATCGACTCTTATAAGTCTCTACTATTGCCATGAGAGCGTCAATAGATGTCCGAAGGGATGTCAAATCAACTAAAATGGCTCGCTCAATCATCCAAGGCACCTCGGCCTCTAGTTGGAAGCCCGCACATCTGCAGAATGGGCTAGGTGCCCCATCTTCAGGAGCATGGCTTGAGTGATTAGAGTCCTCGAGGCAGTCATACCTAAATTTGAAGGCTGGGAGGGAGTGGTAGAACCTGGGGCATAGGAAGGAGTGGAAGTAGATGTACCTGAAGGCCAGAATAGGCAAGGCTGCCTCTGCAGGTATAGAATCAACATCAACTTCCGGGGTTGTATCCACCGGAGCTGCTCTCCTCCTATCTGTCTCATCCCGTGTGTACTCAGCCTCTATGCATTGGATATCTGTGGAGGATGTGGGTGTGACCTCAATGTCCCTCTTCTCATCACGAGGAACTCCAGCCCGCCGACATAGCTCTGTAATAAGCACTGGGAATGGCACGGATGTCTGGCGTTGTTTTGCCCTCATTGCCATTTCCTGCTCTATAATTAGCCCCAAGTTGAGCCGCTTCTTGGCGATGATGGATCTGAGACAGGCCGTCTATAGGTGGAAGAGGACGGACTCATTCTTCGAAGGCATGATAGAACTGTTGATGAACCCGAACCAATATCGGGCAACTATATTCAAGTCCTTCTTCTTAATAGGGGCTCCTGCTTCAATCCACCTCGAGGTGGTGTCATAAATGAGGAAAGCCAGTCAGCCCTTTAGTTCATCCAGAGTCTGCATGCCCTCATAATCATGCTCAAACCCTATAGCTCAGTCACGTGCAACATTGATATGATTGTTGCTGCATCCCATTGTCTTTCCCCGAACCGTCATGGACTCCACCGGTCTGAAGGCGCTAGCCTTCTTCTTCCCTTGGGGTACTAGATCACCATATGTTGTGTAGAGTTCTTAGACCTAGGAGGGAATGTATAGGCCACGAGGCCGGATGAATATATCAAACCAGTGATACCAGAGTGTGTCCCACACAAGAGGGTACTTGTCTATCACTCCATCCATGGATAAGCATTTCTCCTCTAGGATGGTCCTTAATCCCTCGGTCTTTAACATGTTGAGTAACTAGGGAGGAGGACCCTGAACTAGTGGTGTTGGAACCACCGTTTGTGCAGGAGCTGGCACTATATCATTAGCAGGAGGGGTAGACTTTAGGATCCTAAACGGATTTTAGCGAGACCTTGCACAAATCTCTGCACACTAGGACTATAGTGTTTTGTCATCATCAGGCTTGGAGAGTGAGACTTTAGAATTACAAGAATCCCCATCACTGTCGGAGTTGTGCTCCGGTCTCTAAGCTACAGGCTCTTTGCCCTTTCCCTTGCTTCCCTTTGGAGGTGTTTTCTTTCCCTTTTTGGAGGAAGCCATAACTCCCTCATTCATTACGATGTCGCGTACTCGTTTGCGGGGTGGCATTCTACTTTTGTCCCAATTGGTCGTAACCATATCTGTAAAACACATCAAAAAGAGTTAGAAAAATTCAGGATGAATTGCAGAATTTAAGGTTGCAGATAAACTCATCGAACCAATCAACGAGTCGCAGAGTCACTTTGGTGAACCAGATCGGGCTCGTTGAAAGGACTGGCCTGAGAAATTTCAAGAGAAATGGTAGGTCAGTGATGTGTAGAACCCTTCGGTGAATCGCCGACATCACTCGGAGAGCTCAGACTAGCCCACCAAATTTAACAGCGTGTTTTAAGGGTTACGAGAACAAAAAAGGCGATCAAGGGATACTTTCGGTGAGTCGTTATGAGTCACTAATTTGGACTCATTTAGGGCTTTATTTAGATAGATTTAGTGTCCTCAAATGCTTATTTTGTGCCAATAACTGATGTAAAATCCTTGATTTCTAGGTATTTGGATTGAGGAACAAAGCATGGACACTAATGAGCAAAAAGGAATAAGGCAGCTGAAAGAACAAAGAAAAGAAGGATTGATGATCGCCTAATCCATTGGGCGAGTTGTTGAGTGACTATTACCTCGCCTAAAGTTCTAGTGTGCCAAGCCCTGAAGGAGAAAATCAAGTTGGTGAGAGAAAGAAGCAGTCGGTGTGTCACCAAACGGTTCCGCGATGAAGTGATGTAACATCCCAGAAACTACTAGACCAAACTAGAGCAACAAGCTAGGATTCTAAGGTATGATGTATGTGATTAGAGTCGTAGATAAGACTTTCCGTACTTTGAATGAGGGGCTTAGTAGTTGAACGTCAAGATACGTGTTAGACCCTGTAGTTTACAAGACTATCTATGGAATGGTATAGGGTTGCAAGGGACTAAGCTATCAAGTTAGAATGAAAGAGAACTTGTTCTCCTAGGTGAATAGTTGGCGATTGGGTAGCTTGACCGCCCAAGTCACTTGGCGATGCGCCAAAGGGCACCTAAGGTCGCCTAGTGGGCTATCCCTTTATCCTTGATTCTGGAACAAAGGGCGAGCTAAGTCATAGCTCGCCAACCTACTTGGCCAATCGCCCATTGGCTCCCAAGATCGCCTAGTGAATTTCCCCTTTATGGACCTTGATGGAAATTTGAGCGAGCCAAGGGTCCACTTGGCGAGTCGCCTAGAGCCCTTGGTGAGCCATGGGGGTGCAAAGGGCGAGGTAAGTCTAGAAGCTTTGTAATTTTTAAGTTGAAACGTTTAGGGTCCTTAGTTCTTTACCAAAGTTGACCCTAAATTATTCTATTCCTTTCCTAGCAACTATATAAGCTTATTAGACCTAAGTTTACCTCAATTATATCATTCTCCCTAGAATTTAAAGAAAACCCAACTTCATCCTCTCCATAGAATATTTCTCTCTAGAAAACCCTCAATTGAAGAAGGAGATAGAGCTTGAAGCTTGGGTCAAGAACAAAGTACAAAGTCTAATGTTGAGAGCTTTTTCTAGGGACTTGATTAAAGCTATGTTTAGCTTTTCATCTATGGATTCTTCCACCCATAGAGTCCCTTAGAATTTCCCCTAATTTGTGAAGAAGAACCCCAATCAAGCTAGGGTTACTTCCAATGTATGGATTTTAGGTGGGTATGATTCTAAATGGTTGGATACTACTCATATATGATTAATTTAGTGTTGATCCATGATATTATGAAGAATTCATGTGAATTCCTTGTCTAACCCTAATTTCCAAAGTATGTGGGTTTATGTCTTTTGAGGAGGAGTTGATGGTTCTTGATAGATTTTCTAGAATTGTCACCATGAATAGAATTTATCTAAGAATGGGAATATCAAATCATGAATTGAAATAGACTTATTGATGTTTGCGTAATCAACAACACAACTTCCAATGCAAGTGTCTACGATCGTGCAATAGTATAATAACCCAACCAAGGGTTGGGGTCGAACCCCAAGGGAGTGGTTTCGAGAATTAATAGAAAAATAAAATTTAATTCTAACTAGTAGCTAAAGACATTAACGATAAAAAACATTGTAAATTAAAGGGGGACACAAAAGTGTCAATTAACAATTTGGGGGTTTTGTCACAAGTATAGCAAAAACAGTAGAAATAACAAGGAAATCTATGAATGAGAGGGGATTCTTGGGATGTGACCGGAATACGGGTTAATCTAAATTGGTGGGTACATGCTTTCGATAGAGAATTTATAGAGTAATAGCGACTAGGCTAAGCTATACGTGGGAATAAATTCTCTCTCGAGAAACATACCCCGTTTCAAATGGGTTCCTCTCGAACACCCAGTTGCCGCATGAAGACCAGCTTACGCCTTATCCCACTCACTCTCTCGAGCTAAGTGTTATGATATAGGACTAGGGTTCACTCTCTAGAGCTGAACCTCATGTCGACCCACTCCTTAGGCCATCAATCTAGTAGTCTTGGTTTCGCGACCTCTCTCTCGAGCAAGTCGAAAACACATAAATAAACTTCTATTTTCAACTACAAATTTGTTAAATTCATCCACAACTACTAGATGAAATCACCATTAAACTACATCTAATCTATCAGCAAGCAAGACCCAACAACAATCTTAACCCATATTCGCTATATCACACCCCAAGAATTGGGGTTTTTAGCCACACATCAAGAGATAGAAATATATACCTAAATGAGCTTGCATTCAAGTGGGTATGGAGATTTAAGTCTTGTTACATGCCAAGAATGAAGAATCCAAGAGACCCAAGTCCAAACCCTTAGAGATAAAACCCTCTTCTTCTTCAAGTTTTTGAAACCCTCTCAAACTCAGAGCAAAAATAAAAAGTACTAAAATTATATTAATTGTTCTATACTAAAAATATAATACTAAGCTATAACTCTCAACGAGTATTTATAGTTTTCAAAAATCTGTGCTGCAGTGGATCATTCGGCGACATTAGTTGGAATCGCCGATCGACTCGGCAATTCGCCTTTTGATGTAGTTCATCGCCGTCTTACACCATCCTTCAGCATCGTCGTGCTCTGGGTCATTGGGCGACATAGTTTTGCTTTGCGAAACTCCTCAGCGATGCGCCGACTGCTCACTTTATCCGCTGACTTGATCCTTTCCTTCAGGGCTCAACACACTGGAACAAAAGGCGAAGTGAGACCCTTCGGCGACTCGCCAAGTGGACTTGGTGATCCTCAGGGCTTCATTTTCTTGTTCTTTTCAGCCTTTTCGTTCCTTTTTGCGAAGTAGTGCCCATGATTTCCTTCAAACTTCAAATACCTGAAACTTAAGAGTTTTCATTAGATATTGAGATAAAATAAGCATTTGAGGACACAATTCTTATAAAAATATAGCCCTAAATGAGTCTAATTCGTGGACTCATCAACACCCCTAACTTAAATTTTTGCATGTCCTCAAGCAAGCTCAAGTTCAGTTGTTCAAAAAGGGTGTCTCAAACAGTGCTACACAAGACTCAATCATGAATGCACACAACAAGGTTCAATTTACTTATGCAAAGATCAAATGTGCACTAAAAGATTCAAGTTGTGACTCACCAATATCAAAGAGTCTCATGCTTACAATACTTGCTTCAAATGCAAGTTCAAGCTCAACTATAGTGTTCAAACGCCCTCACAGAAAGGATGATTCCATATTCACACAATGGTTCATAGTTAAAAGCTTCGTAATCAGATGCAACGCTCACTCTCACAAGGAAGAACACAATGCATGCTTTCACCCATAGGTTTGCCCATGAAATGCGGTGCTCACAACACTTCCTTTCCTTTTCCTTCAACATTCTCTTTAATGCTCATAAGCCATCCTATTATTCACTTTTCATGGATTGTTTGGGACCCCCATTTCTTTTTTTCCTTTTAATCCATAATTTTCTTTTTCATTTTTTTTTCTCTTTCTCTTTTTTTTTTTAATATAGAGGGGTTCCATTTTTCTTAAAACCATGTGTAAGAGGAGACTTTCCTTGCATTTCTTGACTTCCCCTTTTCATTTTACCACACCCCAAACTTAGGCTTTTGGCCTAAGTTGGCTATTAGACTAACCACAATTCAAGAGGATTATAGGTAGTGGATAAAGAAAAGTTATGGTTTCATCAAGTTTCTTCCAAAGAAAGGTAAGGCTCAAGGGGTGTTCAAATAAGGTTCACACACTCGCAAGGTAGGTCACAAAAGAGGTATATGTCAAATTGGCTCACACTCTTAGAAGTTGCCTAAGATCATATCAAAAGATAGTATCACTTAGTTAACCGGACCAACGGGGCAAATTCTAGGATCTATCATGCATGGTTCAAAGTAAGCTCATCACACAAGGCATCGACACCAAAGTAAAACAAGACTCTACACTTTCGCTAGTGTGCAACGGTCATCACAAGAGACTCAATTTGATAAATGGCTAATCACAACGAGATTGAAAGAGTTCACATATTGTTTATGCAACTTCATTTGGCCTCGTCATAGCCGCGCATTCATGTTTGTTTGATCGAGACTTAAATTTTGCAAAAGAACAACCACTTTCAACATACGAGAGGTCGCAAAAAATTTTGGAGAATTTTAAAATTTTCCGGAAGGGTCAAAATATTTTTTGTAATTTAAAACAAAAAGAGCCATGAGCTCAAACATCCACAAAAGGCAGTGTAAACACAATTTATAAACAGACAGCCTAAATATATACACAGAACGCAACTGTCAACACAAAAGGTGTGGACCTCAGCCCACCACAAATAAACAAAAATTATTTGTCCTCAAATGCAAATAAAAGTGTCCAAAAGTAAGAGTATAATAAGACAGAGAGGGAGGTAAGGAAAGGTCCTGTCTATGCAGTCTCTCTCTCTGTCGGAGTCTCAGTAGCTGGTGTAGCAGTCTGTGTATGGGCATTAGTGCCCGGAGTAGCCTCAGATGGAATAGCAATGCCGAATCCACTAGGAGCTGTTGTGGATGTCTCAGTCGACGACGTCTGGATCATCGGCTGCACAACCGTCCCTATAAGATCTGGCAAGTCTCTGAATATGCCCTCATCTCTGCTCTCCTGTGTCTCGTCAATATTCACTAATATCAACTCCTCATTAGTCTCTACATCCAACTTTGCATGCCCTGCATCATCCCTCTGCACATCTCCGGTAGTAGCCGAAGGAATCCTCGAGTTCTCAGGATCATCCTCGTCATCTACTCTCTGCATCAGTATAGTGAAGTCGGTAACCTTCAAATAAGCTATATCCTTCATCAACCCTGCTATTTCATCTTTTAATGTTGAAACCTAGGGTGTCTCCCCCTGTCTGCTCTCGCAAGCAGTGACTGTGGCAGTCAGATCATCAACAGTGGTCCTAAGGTGGGACAATGTAGTCAAAATGGCACTGTCAATCATCCCTGGGATTGATCTCTCCAATTGCATCGCCCTCACATCCGCTGAATAGGCCAGCTTCCCCATCTTCAGGATCATGGAATGAGTGACCCTGGTAGGAAGAGGAGTCACCTAGATTCTGTGTAGGAGAAGACTCTGAAGCTGGAGTAGGCGAATGTGCTTCTGCTGGTAATTAGTCATCATCAACCTCTGGAGAAGTATCTGCTGGAGCTTCTCTCCTCCTGTCAACCTCCTCTCGTGTAAACTCGGCCTCTATACGCTGGATATTGATGGAGGAAGAAGGGGTGACCTCTATATAGCTAACAGGATCTCGGGATACTCCGGCACGCCGACATAAGTCAGTGATCAGGATAGGAAAAGGTAGAGACGTATGCGTTTGTTTGGCTCTCATAGCCATCTCCTGTGAAACCAACAATCCCAAGTTGATCCACCTCCTAGCCATGATAGAACCAAGGCAAGCCACCTTAGGATGACGCATAATGGACTCGTTCTGGGATGGCATGATTGTGTTGCTGATGAAGCCAAACCAGTACCGGGAGGTAATGTTCATATCCCTCTTCTCAATCGGAGCTCCTACCTCCATCCACTTCAGGGTGGTGTTAGAGATCATCGGAGCTAACCAACCCTTCAAATCATCCAGGGATGGAACAATAGGCAAACCCTAGTAGGGCAGTACCGAGTGCAGCGGTCGACCCAATACAACATTAATATGATCGCTGTGACACTTCACCTCCTTGCCTCTAACCATAACCGACTTCACTGGTCGAAACTCACTAGCCTTTTTCTTATTCTTTGGGACCATCTCTCTATAGGCTAAGTAGAATTCCCGGACCCAGGAGGGAATGTAAGGTCCCCGTGGCCTAGTGAACTGCTCCAACTCATGATATATGACTGTGTCAAGCACTTCAGCGTGCTTGCCTTCCAAACCCTCAATAGATAGTAAATTTTCTTCTAGAATGGTTCGTAATCCATCGTCTTTTAATCTATTCAGCAATCTGGGTGGAGGTAGAGCTACTGGGAGTGTAGGGGCCACTGGAGGTGGTGCTGGAGTTGGCACTGATTCAGTAGTCGGGGGAGTGGCAGCTGAAGGAGTTCTGGTAGATATGGGCCTAGCTCTAGCCCTGAGTTAATTCCTTCGATTTATCAAAGGTTTCTCATCCTCCGACTCAGAAAAAGCAGGTTCAACATTTATACCCTTCCTAGCTATGTACTTTTTTCATTTTCCTTTATCTCCTGGTTGGAGGTCATCCCTTTTTTCTTTTTGGAGGGTTTGATCCTCCTTCATTAATTGTAATGCCTTTAGCCTTTTTCTATGGTTGCTCAGTTAAATTGGTGCGTACCATATCTGCAAAAGATTGAGAAAGGATAAGAAAACAACTTAAAGTCAGGCACAGTGACTCTCTCTGCAGATAGACTTGCCGATCAAGTTGGCGAGTTGCCGAACCAATTCGGCGAATTGAATCAAGCTGGATGATGGGTTGGCTAAACAGGTAAGGCAAGTCGGTGATAACAGAGTCCTTTCGGTGAATCACCGACTGTGTTCGGCGAGCAAAGGTTTGTCCGCCGAAAGTTACAGTGCATAAGGGTCTCAGGGGTAGCATACATAGGGCGATCAAGAGTACTTTCGGCGAGTTGCCGAGTGCGTTCGACGACCCATGGATTCTAGCCAAAAGTAACAGTCTCATCCAATTTGACCTGATATAAGGGCGAGATGGAGACATTGGGCAAATCGCCGAATGATTCGATGAGCTCGACCCAGCTCACCAAATGGTCCAACGTGCCCATTTTAAATCAATCTTCTCAAATTTAATCCCAAAAACCCCGAAAGAAAAATCAAAGCATGCACTAACGAAATTCTAACAAGACCCATACTACCCAACACCCCGAAATACTCAAATTTCTCTAGGACTTGCCGCATTTGGCCATTTGACGATATTTGCTCTTAAGAGCGGTGTCACATTCTCTATCATTGAGCAAATTTTTGACATTTAGCACAAACATGGGCTACTCAGACTTCACCCAATCAATCAAAATAATAGGCAACCATGACCCAACTAATTAAAAAGCACAAAGATTACGAGCATTCGACAATCAGACAACAAAGGCAAGATTTTCTCATTAAAATAGGCATGTAATCATTTTAATCCTATCAGAGAGGCCCAACACACATCACTAAGAGACAATTACTGCAAATGAGTACAAAACTTTCAAATGTAAATATGGAGAAAGGAAACCAACCTTCAATGTTGATTAAATTTGATTTGAAAAGCTGGGCGTCAAAGTATTCCAATTTCGAGCACAAGTCCCAAACTAAAATGTTAGAATAATGCTAAATTGAAGAAGATGCTACCTTAGTGTGAGTTTAGGAGATTTGTGAGCGAGGGAAAGTGAAGAAGTGATGTTTTGAATCTTGTGGCCATTATAAACCGTCCAGTTCACGCTAGTTCGGCGACGTTAGTTGCGATCGCCAATCCACTTGGCAAATTGCCGAGTGATCCCTTATCCCGCTAATTGTTACAGACTTATCAATTTCTTGGGATCAACATGGCAGTCTAAGTCGAGATCGCCGACCTGGTCGGTGATGCGCTGAACTGCTTCTCAAGGTCACCGAGTCATACAGGCTCTAATTTAAACTTGAGTTGAGCCAAACGGCGGGTCAGGTCGGGCACGCCGACTTGTTCGGCGGTCCACCGACTGACCATTTTCTCACCAATCTGTATTTTTCACCCCTCTCCTTATTCAAACCTGCACCACTAGCACACCATTATTTATAAAAGAAAATTTAAGCATTTAAAACCTTGGGTTGCCTCCCAAGAAGTGCCGTATTTGTCGTGGCTCGACGCGAGTCCTTACTCACTCCCCATTGGTTGGGTTGACCCTGGTGTTACTAGGTAACCCCAATAGTTTGTTTGAGTAAAGAGGAGGCACCGCATAATTCAGGAGTGTCCTAATCAGCTGGATCGATCTAGAATAAGAGCCAACCATTTGATTCAACACTTCAATACTCCCCTTCATTTCTTCCAACATTTGATCTTGTTCGGTGATCTTTTGGAGAATTATTTGGAGTGTTTTCTCGACACGATTGTTCTCACTGCATCTAGACTGCTTCCTCTCATGAGGAAGTAAGTACCTCCCTTGACTCTTGAACTGTTTTCCACCTATGATATTTTGGTGGCCAACTCGTGCAGCTGAGTTACCAGTACTGGTAATGTGAAGTCCCTCTCAACATTTTGCTTCATATCAGTTGAGTTTCCACTATTTCCCTCAGTCATGCTCAGGGAACCTACCTACACCAACAAATTTAAAGAAAAACAAAACTAAAAATAAGGTTAGTAAACTACAACTAAGAAGAATAAAGATTCTACTAATATAAGAATTCTCAAGTAACACCACTCCCCGGCAGCGGCGCCATTTTGATGTTTGCATAATCAATGACACAACTTCCAATGCAACTGTCTATGATCGTGCAATAGTATAATAACCCAACCAAGGGTTGGGGTCGAGTCCCAAGGGAGTGGTTTCGAGAATTAATAGAAAATAAAATTTAGTTCTAACTAGTCATAGCTAAAGGCATTAACGATTAAAAACATTGTAAATTAAAGGGGGACACAAAAGTGTCAATTAACAATTTGGGGGTTTTGGCACAAGTATAGCAAAGACAGTAGATTCGAATCGGTCAGTCGAACAAACAAAGACTATAGTTCGCGATCAAGTCGTTCAATCTATGAATGAGAGGGGATTCTTGGGATGTGACCAGAATATAGGTTAATCTAAATTGTTGGGTACATGATTTCGATAGAGAATTTATAGAGTAATAGTGACTAGGCTAAGCTATACGTGGGAATAAATTCTCTCTCAAAAAACTTACCCCGTTTCAAATGGGTTCCTCTCAGACACCCACTTGTCTCATGAAGACCAGCCTACGCCTTACCTACTCACTCTCTTGAGCTGAGTGTTAGGATATGGGACTAAGGTTCACTCTCTCAAGCTGAACCTCATGTCGACCCACTCCTTAGGACATCAATCTAGTAGTCTTGGTTTCACGACCTCTTTCTCGAGCAAGCTAAAAACAAATAAATAAACTTGTATTTGCAACTACAAATTTGTTAAATTCATTCACAACTACTAGATGAAATCACCATTAAACTACATCTAATCTATCAGCAAGCAAGACCCAACAACAATCTTAACCCATATTCGCTAAATCACACCCCAAGAATTGGGGTTTAGCCACACATCAAGAGATAGAAATATATACCTAAATGATCTTACATTCAAGTGGGTATGAATATTTAAGTCTTGTTATAGGCCAAGAATGAAGTATCCAAGAGACCCAAGTCCAAACCCTTGGAGATGAAACTCTCTTTTTCTTCAAGTTTCCCAAACCCTCTCAAACTTAGAGCAAAAATAAAAAGTACTAAAATTATATTAATTGTTCTATATTGAAAATCTGATACTAAGCTATAACTCTCAACGAGTATTTATAGTTTTAAAAAATTTGTGTTGTAGCAGATCATTCAGCGACATTAGTTGGAATCACCGATCAACTCGGCGATTCACCCTTTGATGTAGTTCATCGCCATCTTGCACCATCCTTCAGCATCGTCGTGCTCTGGGTCTTTGGGCGACATAGTACTGCTTCACGGAACTCCTTGGCCATGCGCCGATTGCTCACTTTTTCCGCTGACTTGATCCTTTCCTTCAGGGCTCAGCACACTGGAACAAAAGGTGAAGTGAGACCCTTCGGCGACTTGCCAAGTGGACTCGGCGATCCTCAAGCCTTCATTTTCTTGTTCTTTTCAGCCCTTTCATTCCTTTTTGCGAAGTAGTGCCCATGCTTTCCTTCAAACTTCATATACCTGAAACTTAAGAGTTTTCATTAGATATTGAGATAAAATAAGCATTTGAGGACACAATTCTTAATAAAATATAGCCCTAAATGAGTCCAATTTGGGACTCATCACTTATGCATGTATGATAGAATATGAATTGAATGATTAGAATTGGGACTTTTGATGAATTATGCTTGGAATTGCCTATGATTAATACTTAGGGCTAATGTGTTTTATGATCTAGACTAGTATGATGATTGAGGAGTAAAGCTTGAATGTAGGGCTTGAACTCATAATGTTGATCACTAGGGCTAAAAGAGTTAGTCTAAAATGATGAACTAGCTTGCATAGAATTAGTATACAACATAGATAGAGTTATGGTGGAAGGCTTTCACCTACATGACTTACCTAGAACTATATGAATGCTTGTATGTAGAATATGAAGGGTTATTCACCTAAAATGAATCATGTTTGATAGAATAGAATAGCCTTGAGGTTGTGCCTTATGATTCTTTCATGGATAGTTGAATTATGTAGCTTGGGATGGCAGATCACATGGTAACTTGGGATTGAAGAATTAAGCTCTCCTAAGGTTAGCTTGAACTAGCATTGGTAGGATGCTTTTCATGGTAGCTTGCATTAGTATAGGCATGGTAACCTAGGATTGAGGATCTATACTCTCCTATGGGTAGCTTGAACTAGCATTGGTAGAATGCACTTCATGGTAGCTTGACTTAGTTAGGGCAAGACCATTTCATGGTAGCTTAGGATTGAGACACCATATTCTCCTAAGGATAGCTTAGAGTTGAGGACTCATACTCCCCTAAGGGTAGCTTGCATCCTATTGAATGTTTGCATGGTAGCTAGGTTGGTATACTTGTATCCTTCCTTGGATAGCTTAGAATACATGATAGAGTGTTTTCTATGGTAGTTAGGTCTAGCATAGTAGTATGCTATTCTTTGATAATTTAGAATGAAAGATAGTAAGCATTGAGTAAGTTAGCCTAAAGGAGTACTTAGTATGAATGGTGTGTATGGGATGCCATTCATACATGGAACAAGAATGATTTGAAACTACTTATGAAGTGTTCTCTTATGTGATGTATGCTAGCTTGGATTGTTGCTATAGTTGCTTTCCATGATATGATTGACTTAAGTTGATAGTTCCTTGTCAAGATGAAGTAGGTCAATAGTGACACCTATAAATGATAAATATTAATAGGGTGACTTCAAGATATGCTTAGTGTGTGTGGTATTATGGGATGCGCCACATGCATTGTACAAGTGTGCCTTGAGGTTACTTAGGGGTATAGTGCTCTTATGACATGAAAACCTAGGTCTTGACTATGAAGGTGGACTATGACCAAGAATGACCAAAGAGAGGTACTTAGCTTGAATGGTATTATGGGATGCTATTCTTGCCTTGCACAAGTATGCTTGGTGGTGGCTTGTGGAATAGTTCTCTTAAATATGAAAGACTAATGGTTGAAGTATGAATTTATGTATGTCTTATGTTGACTTGTGATGATATGATGCTTATGTTGGAGTTTAAGTTGTGAATATATTATTGTCTCTTATGCTTATGTCATATGTTGACTAACCACTTGAGATGCTTTATGATGTTATGCTAGCTTTCATACTTGGTACATTTTGTACTAACGCATATTGCCTACATTCTAATCAAATGTAGGGTGTTGGGAGATTGAGTTTCTTGAAGGCTAGGCTCGTAAGGTGCAAGAAGACTTGAAGAATTGGTGAGTCCTCATAGCTTCATGGACAAACCCACTATGTTCCTTTTATGTCATTTCTTATGTTTTAGACATTTTATGGGCTGCGTCCCTAGACTTTTTATTCATGTTATTCATAGATTGTTTGAGACAAAGATTTTTGTAAAGACTTCCGTTTATGAAATGTTTTCACTTGTACGTTTAAAGAAAGTTTTAAATCTTTTCGTATTTCTATGATCTTATGTTATGATTATGCTAAAGGCTTGTATGCGACCCTTTCGGGGTCAAGTATGCCATGTTATGTCTAGGGGGTACCCCTGGGTCGTGACAAACTTGGTATTAGAGCATAAGGTTTTATGGGATAAATTTTAAGATGTCTCAAACCACGTCTAAGTAGAGTCTTATTCATGGGTGTGAGTCACGATACATATATGAATAGGATGATATTGGATGCTTAGGAAAAGTTTCACCTCTTCATTCTCTTTGTCGTGCCATAGAATTTGGCTTTAGTAGGCCCTTCTTCTAATCCGTGCCCTTTATTTTTCAGATTATAGTGAACACAAGGGCTAATGCTAGGGGTGAAGAGGAAGCAAATGTGGAGCAAGAGGTTCCTCCCCAAGTTCCACCTCAAGCTCCTCCTCAAGTTCCTAATGACCCTCCAATTGGGAATGTCACTCTAGCGGAGTTTAGGGCTTCTATGCAACTATTGGCTCAAGCCTTAACGGCGCAAGCCAATAGAGAGGTGGTGGCTCCGGCAAACCCTATATGGGGGATGAGTGCTTATAGGATAAGGGAGTTCTTGAGGATGAACCCTTCGGAATTTAGTGGCACCAATATGGAAGAGGATCCAAATGGGTTCATCTATGAGGTTTATAAGACACTTGCTATAATAGGGGTAACTTCTAGAGAGAAGCAAAGCTAGCCTCTTACCAATTGAAAGATGTTGCCCAAATTTGGTATGAGCAATGGAAAGATGCTAGGCCGGTAGAGGCGGGCCCTATAGAGTGGGAAACTTTTATGTTGGCATTTCTAGATAGGTTCTTTCCTTGGGAGTTAGAGAGAAGCTAAGTTGGAAGAGTTCATAAATCTTAAGCAAGGCAACATTAGTGCCAATGAGTATGCCTTGAAGTTCACTCTCCTGTCTAAGTATGCTCCATCTTTGGTAGCAAGTCCAAGGGATTTGATTAATAGGTTTATGATGAGGGTGTCCGATCTAGTAGAAGAAGAATGTCGTATGGCAATGCTTGTTGATGATATGGATATCTCACGCCTCATGGTGTTTGCCCAACAAATAGAAGAGTCAAAACTCAAAAAGGAGAGGGCTAGGGAGAAAAAGAGGTCTATTGTGGATAATGATGGGTCCGATGGACATGGCGGTTCTAGGAATCGACAAAAAATTTTCGGACAAGGCTATTCTAATGCTCCCAAGTATAAGGATGAGAGGGTGTCTACCCCTAGGTCACAAGGGAAAGGTAATGAGTCCCTATGGCCCACTTGTTCTAGGTGTGGCAAGAGGCATGAGGGTAAGTGTTTAGCCGGTAGAGATGGTTGTTATGGATGTGGTAAGAGTGGCCACATGAAGAAAGATTGCCCAAAGGAAAAGGCCTCTAAAAGGGAAGGTAAGCAAGTTGCTTCTAGTGGCGGGGATGTTGAGCCTCAATATAAGAATAGGTTTTATGGTCTCTAATCTAGAGAAGATCAAGAGTGATCTCCTCATTTCCTTTCCGGTATGTGTTTTATGCTTTGGTAAATTCTCTGGATTTCTTGTCTTTTGTGACTTGTTATGTTGGACTTGATGTTGTCCTTGCCATGATTGATGTTTAGAAAGCATGTGTAGGTTTGCTCCCAAGGGGGAGATAGTGTGCCTACCTAATAAGGTTATATGTGATTATGTGTTGCTATAATTTCCTAGTATGCATGTTCATGAAAATACCTAGGTCTTGTTAGATATGACTTACATGCCTTGTTTTGCCTCATGTGTAGTATCTTTGAGTTAATGTGCATTTTAGGCTTCATGAATGTATGTTGAGCATGTAGTAGCTAGGAGATGGTAGTTCCTCCTTGAAATTGAATAGATGAAGAATTTCATGCATTTTTGGGTTGGTAGATGTAGTTCCTACTCCATTGTGTTGCATTGAGTATGTTTAGCTTGGAATTGAAGTTTCCTTGTTTGGTTGGGTGCATTTAGCTATGGTGCATGCATGATGGGCTGCTAGTCTAGAGTCGTTTCCTTTGAAGTGTTTACAAAGGTCATTCGAGGATGAATGTTCCTAAGGGGGAGATATTGTAAAACCCCGAAAACTAGTAGACCAAACTAGAGCCACAAGCTAGGATTCTAAGGTATGATATATGTGATTAGAGTCATAGATAAGACTTTCCGTACTTTGAATGAGGGGCTTAGTAGTTGAACGTCAAGATACGTGTTAGACCCCGTAGTTTACAAGACTATCTATGGAATGGTATAGGGTTGCAAGGGCCTAAGCTATCAAGTTAGAGTGAAAGAGAACTTGTTCTCCTAGGTGACTAGTTGGCGATTGGGCAGCTTGATCGCCCAAGTCACTTGGCGATGCGCCAAAGGGAACCTAAGGTCACCTAGTGGGCTGTCCCTTTGTCCTTGATTCTGGAACAACGGGCGAGCTAAGTCATAGCTCGCCAACCTACTTGGTGAATCACCCATTGGCTCCCAAGATCGCCTAGTGAACTGCCCCTTTATGGACCTTGCTGGAAATTTGGGTGAGCCAAGGGTCCACTTGGCGAGTCGCCTAGTGCCCTTGGTGAGCCATGGGGGTGCAAAGGGCGAGGTAAGTTGTGAAGCTTTGTAATTTTTAAGTTAAAATGTTTAGGGTCCTTAGTTCTTTACCAAAGTTAACCCTACATTATTCTATTCCTTTCATATCAACTATTTAAGCTCATTAGACCTAAGTTTACCCCAATTAAGTCATTATCCCTAGAATTTAAAGAAAACCCAACTTTATCTTCTCCATAGAATATTTCTCTCTCTAGAAAACCCTCTATTGAAGAAGGAGATAGAGCTTGAAGCTTGGGTCATAAACAAAGTCTATTGTTGAGAGCTTGTGCTAGGGCTTTGATTAAAGGTATGTTTAGCTTTTCATCTATGGGTTCTTCCACCCATAGAGTCCCCTAGAATTCCCCCTAATTTGTGAAGAAGAACCCCAATCAAGCAAGGTTACTTCCAATGTCTGGGTTTTAGGTGGGTATGATTCCAAATGGTTGGATACTACTCATATATGATTAATTTAGTGTTGATTCATGATATTATGAAGAATTCATGTGAATTCCTTGTCTAACCCTAATTTCCAAAGTATGTGGGTTTATGTCTTTTGATGAGGAGTTGATGGTTCTAGATAGATTTTCTAGAATTGTCACCATGAATAAAATTTATCAAAGACTGGGAATATAAAATCATAAATTGAACTAGACTTATGCATGTATGATAGAAGACTGAGAGATAAGAAGATAAAAAAGAAAAGACAAAGAAGACATATTTGGCCGACAAAGTCAAAAGCAAATAGTGTAAAGTGTACCATTTTTGGGGGATGCGGAATTCATTTGTTTTTATGCTTAATATATTATGTTTGTCTAAAGATTTTGTTGTAATATTCTTTTACTAAGTGTTTTAATCTTGCTATTTATTTAATATTATTTATGATATATTCTAGATATAACATATCTTAGGTTCTTAGGTACATATATAAATTATTATCCATTAATTGTTCTACTAGTTTTATATCTTTTATAGCTTCTGTCCAACATTGTAAATATTCATAGTTCATTTTTTAATCTGAATCTTCTATTTCTAAATCATATAATTCTATTCTTTCGAGGTATAAATATAGATCATGTAGGTCTATTTCATACCATTGTTGGTTTAAGATATCTTCTGATTCGTCATTAAATATTTTTTCCCGTATGATTCTTCTTAATTCAATTATCTTTATACCTTTAAGTATATATATAAGATTAAAGTTTTATAGCTTTTTATCATTTCATCATGTATATATGTATTCATGTTCTTTGTTATGCAGGTTTTTGTTTTCAATTATTCTTTCCTATCATATTCATAACTGATTAAGATCATATTAGATCATTATGAACTAGATTATCTATTTATCATGTTCTCCTGTCACTACTAGCATCGTACTTTAGCAGATACTTCCTTCTTATCAGCGCCTCAACTTTGTTTACTCCCCTATCACGGCTTTCCACGCCTTACCGGTTTGAACATTAGGATGGCATAGTATAGAAGTTTTCTCTCTGTTTCCAGTGTGTTAATAAACTAGAAATCATGATTCAAATAATTCTAATACATAATAACTAACATAAACTTATTCAATCATATATATGATATTCAGGAATATATGAAATTAGTTCTGCATATTTATTGAACAATATACCTTTGCCTCTTGCTTATCCATGATATCTAAGTGTTGCTCCATTATCTATTAAGTATGAATATCTTAAGTATTTGAGAGTGTTTTTATGAAAGCTTGCTCCGTTTATTGAAGGCTTGCTTCTTATGTTCCATATACATTCCTTTATATAGACAATTCTAATTCTATACTATTCTTTACAATAATGCATCTATTGTACACTTTACGACTTTTTTACATACTACTGTGTACTTTTGGACTTTCTCTACATTTTACTGTACACTTTATGACTTTTGAGTCCGACTACTGTACACTTTACACTATTTTCTTTTGGCTTTGTCGTCCAAATATGTCTTCTTTGTCTTTTCTTTTTTATCTTCTTATCTCTCAGTCTTCCGTCTCTATCTTCTTTTTCTTTGTCTTTTCTTCTTTATCTTCTTATCTCTCAGTCTTCCGTCTCTATCTCCTTTTCTTTATTTGATCATTCCAGTTGGACATCTGGAATCACATTGTCTTCTCCATTACATTTTGAACATATATGGTCAGGATATTTGTGTCCAATTAGCTTACAATATCTGGTTAATAGTTCTGACGAAATAAATCCTGCCTTTAATACTCTTGTTGTAGGTCTTTCTTCTGGTTTTAATAATGATAAATCCATTTCTGGACTTCATTCATATCTGATTTCCTTAGCTCCCTTGAGTTGGCATAAATCATTAATTGATCTCTGGAATAATAACTCCATATAGCATTTACATTTAAATAATTGTTAGCTAATTCTTGTATTATAGTTGATATACCAATTATTCTTTTATTGGCATAAACACTGGGTATCTCAACTTTCTGTATTTCTGGTTGTTCTCCAATATCTTCTGGTATTATCATATCTTTGGTCAAGCCTATCTTTACAACTTGGATTGGAGGTTTTATCTCCTCATGTAATATTTCTGTTGTTGCCGTATAAAATTTCACATAAAATAAATTCCCTTTGGTTACTCTTTTGTATATATTAAATGCTTTGTATAATTCTGGTATACCGCTCAGTTCTTCTCCATCATAGGTATATGCAGTATTTATTAATCCATAATTATAACATGTTTTAACTAGGTTAGCGTTGGTTTTTGGTTGTGCGATTAGCTTGTTGTATCCTTGTAATTTCTGGGTTATATAGTCCGTGTTTGGTTCTTTTGTAGTGGTAGATCTGGGATTGAGGTTTAGGTAAGTCTGTATTTTGTATATATTTTCGATGTATGTCCTTGCAATATGGTTATATACCTTTTTCTCATGTTGTAGACTATCTGCATACGTCGAAGTTTGTGGTTCTATGGTTAATGGGTTTTTTGCTTTTTGTGTAAATGGTTTTTCAAATAACTGATTTAAATTTGCATTTCGCTGTTATTCAATTACTTGTTTACTTGTACTACCTGCAGCTATATTTAAACAAACATTATGGGTTTTAAGGTGTTTCCCAACGTCACCTTTTAGCTCTGGATTTTTAAAGTCTTCCGATTGACTTTGCTCCTCATTTTTTCAGTCATGTTGCTGACTTGTACTAGCTTTAGACTTCAGATTATCTTCATTAGTCTTTAGCTTTTGTATCTCATTGTCCATACTGTCCACTTTTATACAAAATATAGTAATGGCTTTGAGTATCTCTTCGATTGTATTTTATTTCTCAGTTTGAGTAGATTTGTCTTGATAAGTAATCTGCAATAACATTCTTATCAGTTTTTATTACTTCAATAGTAAATGTAAAATTTAATACCAATCTTCTTATTTCTTTTATCGTTACTGAATCCTGTATTTTTCTTGTTAGCCACCATTTTACTTGTGTGTTATATGTCCTTATGAATGTATGCATGAAGTAGGTTGCTTAATGTGATACTTGGCTTTGAATAGGGTTATGGGATTCTATTCTTTGCATTGCACTAGTATTGCTTGGGTTGTCTACATGTTGGGATGATATTATGTTGGTTTGTACTATGATGCTT
>JAJOOR010008607.1:0-29870 GCA_036250505.1 Solanum acaule | reverse complement strand
AATATGACCCTTAACTTGGCGTCAGCTGACAACTATGACCTTTAACTTTGGATGTGCACAAGTAGACACTTAACCTTGTATAAAATTGAACAAATGAGCACATTCGTCCTACATGACACCCTACATGGAAATTGTGTCCTACGTGGCGACCTACGTGTCACGTGTGTCTACTTATTCAATATTATACAAGTTTAAGTGTCTACTTGTGTACACTCGAAGTTAAAGGGCATAGTTGTCCGCTAAAACCAAGTTAAGGGTCATGTTTATGTATTATGCCTTTCTTTAATGTTGCAAGTGCATGCATGCTTGTCATATTTACTCCACTTTTACTAAGATTGGAAGCTTTAACAAAAAGCACTAATAAAGAATCCAAAAGGGCATTTAAATTAGTTCATTATCAATTGTTTTATATTAATAATAACACAAGTTTGCGAACACCTCAATTATATAACCTAATAACTACTAGTACTTCCCACTGGGTTAGTAATTTCATCGACAAAATATTAGACAGATATATTTTTTTGTCTCAATCAAGAGTTCAATCCCAATAATTTACTGGACTTTATTGACTAATAAATCACACTTGTGGGTGCCATATAAGCAATTGTTTTAAGGAACTATATATAGCTGATATTAATGGAATAGGTAAAATGTGTTATAAAAGCATCCCTTTTTCATTAGAAAATATGATAATATTTATTTTTAAAAAGACCACTAATGAATGACAGAAAATTGAGTCTAAGTAGGTAGATTTAGAAACACAACCAAATGATTAGGATTAATAAATTATTTTTTAAAGTTTTGTCAAGTTTTTATTTTCTTCTTTCCAAGTAGGAAAGTCACTTTAATTAGGGGTTTTTTCATGGCTGCTTTTATATTATATTCAAAAAAGGAATAATGCTAAAATGTTCTGTTCATATAGTAGGTCATGTAAAGACAAAACACATTTTGTTTGGTTATAGTTTTTAGTAACACATTTTAGGACATCCATTCAGTCTAGTCTTTGTGGATCACACATTTTTTTAGTTCCATAAAATCAAATAATTATCAAGTTTTCACCTGAAATTGATAGTGCCATTGGTGTTTTTATTTTTAAGATATTACCATAATCTTTTGGTCATGTGATTTGATGGATAGTCTATTAGTAATAATATATTCAAGATTATTGAGAAAATAAGATTTCATATTGATATTGTTGAAAAATAATTAAATAAATAAAAGTGAATTCTTTATGACAATTTTTTTTTTTAGATAAGATGGTCAAATACTTCAATATGATATCAGAACAGACGGTGATTTTGAGATTGAATCTCACCACCGAATCTTATCTTTGAATAGGTTGGAACTATTTAAACATGATACACTTATTCTGAAAATACGCAATTCTTGCTCTAAGTCTGGGTTCAATTTACTATTTTTATCATGTCAATATGTTAGCTTGAAAACACATACACACAAGAAGAAGCTAGGTCTGGTCTTCAATATACTCGATTATATTGGTGATATACAGTATTAACCCGTTGATTGTAGTAATGAGTTTCGTTAAACCTTGTTTAAGAGAAAATTTATTAGAGCGCAAATAAAACTCCACATTAATTATTGAATAAAATTAGAAAATTAAAATATATACGACATAGGTATATTCTTAATGATACAAAGACTTTTAAAGATTTATCTAAAACGGATAATATCATACCATGTTATGGCTCTGGCTCTAGCTTTAGCATTTTTTGTAAAAATAATTTCTTTATCTCACTCATACATAAAGTAATAAAGGGCATATAGATGAATTTTTTTTCATCAAATTGATATGATTAAGATTGTAACTTGTAGTATTTCTTTAATATATATTTTTGAATATTGAAATTTTTATTGTGAAATATTGAATTGATTTAATATAATTTAGCAAAAACTAAACCTATCAACTAATTGAGAACGAAAAAAATAGTAATATTAAATTATATTTTTTCTTAAATCACTGTGTATATATATTTTTATTAATATACAATACAAAACTAAGTTGAATTCTTTTTTATGTTAGCCACAAATTAATGTGCAAGGCAGATAAGATGAATCCACAAACAGACATTGGCACATCACCTCAATTTTTTTTATAAAACTTAATTATGACATGGCATTAGCTACACCAAGTGTATGAAGAGCTGCACCTGTCCACAACCCAACCTCACGTAAAAAGACAGTTTAATTCACAAAGCATTTCGTGTTTATAATTGTCACGACCCGAGCCTACACCCTAGACGTGACCAGCACTCGAAGACTATTGCTGGTCCCCAAGCGAACCCTCATCCTGGCTGACTGCAAGCGGAAAACTGATTCAAGCATACAAAACTTAAAAACTGAAATAAAAGTTCATAAAACTTAAATTAAAACTTTTACTCAAATGAAAACTCTGAATAATAAAATATATTCAACTCGCCCCAAAATTGGCAACTTAAGTCTTCGAAATATTTAATAAAATAAATAAATAATACAGACTTCTCAACTATACTGACTATCTATGAAGCCTCTAACTGATAAAGATGGAAGTTGGGACAAAACCCACGACATCTTGACTAAACTGAAAGGTAAATGAAATCCTCCGAAAGCAAGGAGGCTCACCATAGCTAACTCGAACTCTCGGATGTATTAACGAAGCTCTTATTGATGATCCTGAATACTTGTGTCTGCATCATGAGAAGATGCAGGCCAAATGGCTCAATACGTGAAATGTACGAGCATGTAAAAGGAATTCTAAAGCATAAACATAAGCTTGAAACTTGATAAAAAGGAAACATACTTACCTCTTCTCAAACTTACTCAACTCAAGAAATACTTAAGGATACTCAAAACTACTCAACTTACTCAACTCAGAAGTACTCAAGGATAAGATACTCAACTCAGAGGTATGATATTTGACTATGGGTACTCAACTCTGGATACTCAACTTAATATAAAGCAACAATACACATGCAATATATGGAAAGCTTTATAAAAAGTAAAACAACTTAGTTCGTTAAATAAAATGCAATAACAAACTCAACTTTACTTATATAATAAAGTATTATAGTTTATGTGGGAGATTCTCTAACCGACCACCACCATTATGAGCCTAAGTGGCGATACAACGTCTTGCCCACGCTGCCAGAACTGTCCTATACTTTGCCGTCATATAGAACACTTTAACTTAGTGGATCCACTAGCTTAACTTATGTAATCATCTAAAAAGTATGACCCATTAATACCCATGATGGCTACATGGTTTATGGAGACTTGAGTTATCTGAACTCGCATCCCCATATCGGTGCTCAATACTACTCCTAAAACGTACTTAGCTCATATGTTTGTAAAAATAAAATTCTTTCTTTAGTTTAATTACTCAAAACTTAGCTTAAAAGCTCTCTTGGAAATCATAGTTTCCTATTTACTGAAAAACTAGCTCAAAGGCTCTTTTGAAAGCTCAGTTTCCTTTCTTGTTTAAATGTGAAAACATTTATTCTTTGGGAATACATAGTCCCGATATACTCTTTTGAAGAAATAAACTCAACTCTTTACTCTTTACTCTTTACTCTTTGCTTAACTCAAAACTTAAGTCTTAAAACAAAGTTAAAACGTTTGTAAAAGACTTCTTAAAATATGGTTCACACTGAATTACGGACGTGAACGACTTAATGCAAGGTTTTCAATAACCATAGATAGAACTCAATACTTGGAACTCAAGAACTTCAATAATACTACTCACTTTAAGAATGCTCAACTCAGAGGGTTTATGCGGAATTTATGAGCATGGACTACTCAACTCATGAACTCAAATATACTACTCAAAAGAGATTAGGAACTCAACACTTAAAGGCTTAGAACTTGGAGATATTACTCCTCTCATAGATACTCAACTTATAGAGTTCATGCGGAATTTATGGGCATGAATAACTTGACTCAAAGGTCTACAAACTACATGGAACTCATGTATATGACTCTTCTGTTTCTCTGACTTACTTCCTCAAAACTTAGATTAAATTGATAGTTGATCTGAAAGGATTCACAATTGAACTCAAAGGCTTTCTTGAAACTCCACTCTTAACTCTATCTTGAATGTGAATTATGAATTCAAGAGTTATAGTTCATGATAAGAAAGATCTCATGATAACAAGGTAGACTCATGAATACATTCTCCTCATCCTCATACTCACTTGCTCGAGTGTTAAAACAAGTTACTAGAAGTTGTAGAAGATTCAACAAAAGGACTCACATGGACTTTCTTAGAATGTTCGAAAGAATTCTCAAAACTTAACTCTCAACTCTACCTTGAATTTGAATTATGAATTCAAGTTTATGACCATGTTAGGAATGATTTTATGTGTTTAGAAGTAGCTTAGAGTAGTTAGAATCGAAAAAGAGTGAAGGTGCACTTTAAACGAACTCAAACGGGACAACCCCTAACATTCAGAGGAGGGTTTGGGGTGCTCTGGCAGGCGCATCGCCCCAGGCCCTCAACCCAGAAAATCTGACGAACTTCTTTGCTCGTTTTCTCACCCTAACTCGCCTAGAATCGAACGGTTTCTTCCCCAATCACTTACAATCAATTACTTAACATAAATACACTCTAATCTACTCAATACATCCCTTAAAACACTCACTTTGATCTCAAGAAATCATCCAAAACCCAACACAATAAGATTTAGAATGAACTTCAAGAACACATATCAAGAACTCATCAAGAACTCTAATCTTTCAACTTCAAGAATGAGATTTGCACTGAAAATAACATGTTTGGCGTGTGGGTGAACAAACCCAACACTATGGAAGCTTACATACCTCTTAGGGATTAAACCCATGGCGAAAATCCGCATCAAGACGCAAGAATCTCGACGAACGCTTGATCGTCTCCTTTTTCTCTTCTTTTCTCTTTTTGAACTCTCAACTAAAACCCTAGGCTAATTTTAGGATTATAAAACTGAAACTAATAGGATTAGACCCCTAAAATATTACTAAAAACGAATTATATCTGATTGGGTAAGGAAAAGACCAAAATACCCCTTACTATTTTCGGTTTTGACTTTCCTTATCTCGACAGCCCAACTTCGAAAGGTCATATCTCACTCCTCCGACCTCGAAACTTAGTAAACTCAGAGGCGTTGGAAAGATAATTCAAAGATCTTCGCTACGGTATCTGGTAGCACACCTAACTCATCCTGAGCTAGGAGTTATGGTCATTTGAAGTCGACCCAAAACTCATACTTAAGCATAACTTGCAAAATTTCAGATTTTGCTATTTCCAATTTAATTCTTCTTGAAACTCAAGGTGCTACATCTAGTGACCTAACACTCAAGAAATTTAATTTCCTCGGTAAAATCCTACTCACAACGAAGGATGGTTCGAGTCTCACTTCGAAAATTTTCTGGGGTGTTACAATAATAAGGTCTAGGAAACTAAGGTCGCATTCCAAGAAGTAAAATGTACATAGTAGATCTATCTTAATACAAACATTAATAAATACTTTCACGAATCAAATTTGTAACCTTCCTAATTCCTTGTATCTTTTGTAAACAAAACTAGAAAAAAAAAATTAAGAACATGATATGAAAGATTACAAAAATATATCCATATTCTTTCACACTATTTTGGCATCCATATTGATACTTAAGAACATGTTATGAACATCGTATCTAATGTTTGATATTTATATTAAAGTTCGATTCACAAAGCATTTCATATTTATAATAAGGTCTAGAAAACTAAGGTCGCATTCCAAGAAGTAAAACAAACAATTAGGAGAATCAATTAAACTAATAGCATTTGATTAAATATATATGTCATAATCAGAGCTAGTCATAAGAGTGTAAATAATTAAAGTCGAAGTGGATTTCACGTGAAAGTGTTAAAAGAATTGACACTTTCAAAAAGTCAAAGTATCTTAAACTCATTTTAATTTTCTTGTGATTTGTACTTCTTTTTTTTTTTATCTTTAAGGCCTCATCTAAACATGGTTTCAATCGTAATTTAAAATCAGATTAATTTAAAATTCAAATTTTGTGTAAATAAATAATTTGAAGTTTTTAAGTTATATATTTTATGATCATAAACCTTAATCCGTGAAAATTGTTGAAATTTTTTCAATTGTTATATAATCAAATTAACACTAACAACAATGTACTAAATATTATCGCATAAGTAAGGTTTGAGAGAATAGAGCATATGTGGATCTTATTCTTATCTTAAAAAGTAAATAAACTATTTCCCATAGGCCATAGACTCTCAAGATGACAGAAGAAAAAGAGAAGACAACGATGTTGTAACAATAACTATAAAAAAAAATAGAATTTTAATCGAAGTACAAGAAACAACATATAATAAGAAAAATTGAATAACAAAAATTATAAGAATAATACTACTAGTACTGATATGCCCTCCATAATCTCATATCTAAAGTCATATTCTTAATAAGCTGAAAATTGTGTCACATCTTATGTGACCTATTTAGTTAATTTGAATTCTTATCTTATGTGACCCATTTAAAAGGTAAATAATTTTTAAGAACTCAAACTCAAAATTTATCTAATTAAGAGGATCTTATCTATTCCATCAGAATTATAAGTCCTTTATACTATATGTTTTTTTTTTTTTTTAATAAAGTTGCAAAGGCTTGATTTAAAGCATATCTCTTATTTGATTTTTGGTTCACACATTACTTACAAAATATCAGGGTGTGGATATTTTGGAACATATAATGCAAGTTAACATTAGTGTAACATAAAATAATGTCATTTGGTGTAAAGATATTGTCATAGAGGGCTACATGACTTTACATAATAATTAACATGTGCATATGATATATTTATTAGTTTGATATAGCAAACTTTATTGGGACATTCGTTAAAAAAATTATCAGGACATTCATTAACGAGCCAATTTCAACAGGACATTCGTTAGAAAATCAATTTTTTAGTAGTCTCTAGACTATATATATGAGGATCATGGGCGGAGCCATCTTAGGTGAAGTTGGTTCGGCACATAGTTTTCGTTGAAAAATTATGTGATATATGTATAGAGGTTAAATTTAGTCATTATTACTGTATATTTAATTTTGCACACCCTTAATATAACTGAAAAGAAAATTTACATAGCCTTCGTCAAATTCCTACTCTGCCACGGATAAGGATAAAACACTCTTTACAAGAAGTTCTCTATTTTGTAATTAAGGATCAAAAAATCTCAATCAATCTTCAAACCACATGCTACATTGTTTATCCATTAAAAGATAAAAGTATATCTTATTAAGTGAGAAAATGTGGTTGCACTAAAGATGCTTTGAATTATTCAATTTTGTCCACACTTTACATAATTGGTGGGTCTTACAATGTACCTTGCAATTGCATTCCCTAAGTGAAGGAGCATCTCTTTCTTCTTGAAAGCCACATGTAAAGATAAAACAAAAGAAAGGTACATGAGAAAATGACAATGTATACATTAATTGTCCTAAAGAAAATTATACTTTCTTTAAAATTTTGAGGAACTTGTGAGTCGTAGCGTGATTGATAAAATTTTTATCATATGATTAATCGATTAGGATGTTATCAGTTTAGGTTATCGAAATAATCTCTCATAAAAATGTAAAATAAGATTGTGTACAATAAACCTTAGTGATCATATTCTTCTTCTAATTTCTCACATAGCAGAATTTTAGTGCATCGAATTGTCAGTCAATTTTAGAAAGATGTGAGCCCTTGGCATTTATATATTTTGCTGTACAGCTAGCTCTCACCAGTTGGAAAACTTTCAAACTCAAACCTAAAATGGATGCTAACCCCACTTTATTGCTATATATAAAATATTACAAAAAAAAAAAGTAGGGGAAAGACGAGTTGAGTTGTACACTTGTGATTGTTAACTTTGGTTATCATCATGTCATTTAAAATTTTCAACCATTATGATATATTTTTATTTAGTTAATTATATTTTGAACACGTCTATTATAGATCAATATAATTTATTATATTTTTATGGATCAAATACGTAGATTTTGTTTTTCATCATAGAAAGAAAGTTACACCCAATGGTGTGGTCTTGAAGACTCCCGTTCAGTCATAGGCAAACCTTCAAAGTTAAAAATCTAAACTGCTAAACTTGAAATTTTACCTATGGCCATGAAGCAAGTAAAGTTCAAAGTTTGAGACCATTCACCTTCAAGAATATTGTTTAAATCACCGTTTGGTAAAATTTGAATCTAAAATTTACGTTGACTCTGATATTATATTCTTGAAATCACCGTTTGGTAAAATTTGAATTTAAAATTTACGTTGACTCTGATATTATATTTAAGACGACCTTTAAGTAAATACATACTTGATTTGATGAGATGAACATTTTTAAGGTTCTAAGGACTTAATTTTCCTTCTTTAATGTTGGCAAATGTGTCCTACTTTAGAGTTCTTAGGATCTTAATTTATATTATAAAACTAATTAAAATCATTGATAATCTTGTGAAAGTAAATGTTTTTTGTCCACTTCATGAAATTTTTTAATTTTATATTATTTTATTTTTGTTGCAACTTTTAACTTATAGTTACATTATTTTTTCTAAGAGGAGGACCAACCTACAATATTAGTTGTCTATTTTTTTTTGGTATCTAGCTCGTACCATGTACAGCTTGTTTCCATAATGTGTCTTAAAAATATCACTCATTATTGTGCCCAAATTATTGGAGATTATATATGATCCTAACTCATTGTGACACGACTATTTTAGATTATTTTATTTTTATATTTGATTGAGTGTGTAAGTGTCCATCAGTGACAAATCGAGAATTTAAAGCTTATATGTTTTTATAATGAGCTCAAGTACATAATATAACCATAACGATAAAGTCATTGATCAAACTTTTTTTTTTTTTTTTTAATATTTAGTAGATTTTCTTATACAAGATCTATGCTAAAGTTATTGAATTTCGTAAATCTATTAGGTTCACTCTAGACTCGTCACTAGTACCAATATAGTACTCCAATACATGTTAGAGAAAATATTAAAAGAATTATAATATTTTAGGTCTTTTTTGATAAATTTTAATAGATGACATTTTGAAAGTGTCCAGCTGGTAAAGAAGGTATTGAGTGGCTAATTGGGTTGCTTCTCTATTAAATTAACCCTAAGCGGAGCAGATCTAAATTAATCAGGTCAATGAACTTCAAATACCAATTGTCAATTGGTTAAAAATTTAAGTACTCCCTTTCAGGGGCGGATCTATGGGTAAGGGAGGGGGTGCCACGGCACCCAGTGAACTCGGTTGAAACTTCGTATGTATATGTGTATATATATTATATATTACATTTGCCACGCCAGTAACAAGTGCGTGCATGGTGCCAGTGGTGAGAAGTCATGTGTTCGGCTTCATTGTTGCGGGTTCGATCCTAGAACTGCACATTTTTTTATGTAAAATCTTATGTTGCATTTTCCGTTTCTTTTGCCAAAAAGGCTCCAACAAAGATTCGAACCCACAAAGCATTATTATTAGGCCATCTGATATCAACTGGTATCAAGTTGTACAAGTAATAAACTTGATTTTAGCTAACATTTTTTTTGTTGTAATTTTTAGTGATTTTTTTTCTCCCTTTTCTAGTTTAAGCATAAAATATTAAGTACTTTCTTTGTTTGAAATTTATGTGATACACTTTCTTTTTGGTCTATTCTCAAAAATGTTATCTTTTTATTATTAAAAATAATTTAGTTTTAAATTAATATTTTTACCTTAATGAAATAATTTATAGTCACACAAATATTTAAAATTTATTTTAGATGATAAATTTTGGAGGTTGTATTTAGGATGGGGGAGTAGTATTTTCCTTCTTTCAACTAATTCTTTCTAGCTCTTCTCTTTGCCCAAATTTCAGAAACTCGATAATGAGTTTCTCTTACTCTTTGTTTTACTATTTAAATCATTTGGATGCATATGAAAAAAAAATTTGGATTATGAAAATTTAAATCTTTAGGTTTTAATTTATAAATAAAATACATGTTATAATGAATGATAACATAAAAGTCATACCAAAATCACATTTGATTTTCGTTTGGCCTTTTTAGATTGTCAGTTGGTGTGAGCCGATACTTCGTTTCTATTATTAAAATTATGTATGTGAAATTCTTCGACCTCTTTATATTTAGTTTGTTACCTAGAACGTAAAGTATTTATAAATATAAATAATTATATCATCAGTAAGTGTTTTTAGAATAAGAAAACTTGCCGAGTGCAATTATAAATGAATGATATATTTATTAATTTTTTTATATTATACTAATATTATTGGGAAAAAAATATTCTTTGTACAAATTATCATAGTTTTTTTTGTTGGATTTATTTATCCTCGTAGACTTAAAGGATGAATAACTGAACAAATTTGTCCCAAGTCGCTATTAACAAGGCAAAATAGGTTAGTATTTGATCGATTTGATGAACATAACGATATGGCACCCACAGTATCCAAATCCTGAATCCGCCTCTGCTCCCTTTGTTTCAAAAAAATTGTCGTGCTTTTCATTTACATAATCCTTAACACAACATTAATTAGGAGGAATATTTGATTATTTTCCCTTATTCATGTTTTAAGATATGATCTCTTTTCATTAAATTTTACTCTATTTATATGTCATAATTGAAATGTTTGTAATTTTCTAGAACAATCACTATTAAGGATAAAACGAGAAAAAATGGTAATCTTCAACTTCTAGAATAATAAGTATTCTAAAACATCTTAATAAGAACGACAAGTATTTTGAGATGGAAAAAGTACAATACCACGCAAGAAATGATTGGACATGAATATTTAAGATATATTTTTTATATATAAAAAAAAGTTTTATTAAGTACATTTTTTTTCTTTATTGCTTTCCAAGTAGGAAGTCATTTAGGTTCTTTTCTCTTATTTTTTTTTTATGATGAAACTTTGCTTTTATTCTAGTGAGTCCACTCCAAATAATAAGTGTAAAAAGACAAAAGCATATTATTATAGTTGACATATTTAGCACATTCATTCATGTCTATAGTCCTAGAGTGCATCAATACTTTAGTCAAAATTTCACCTCAAATTTTTGTGGGTCGTTGTAGTGCTTATCTGATAATATAGTTGCAATATTTTTTTTAAAACAACTTTAACCACTTCATATAAAGGGCATATTATTATCACTACTAAAAAAAAATGTGGATTGCGTTTTATCCCTCTCTTTCTTCAAAGTGGGAGTTTCGACGAATTTCTTCTAAAATACATGTATTTAGCATGGCTTAGCTACACTCATGTCATGTCAGGTTGTCCAATTGGACACTCTTCGTCGAAAAATTAAACCGTATATACAAGTAAAATGATAAACAAAGCAATTAGATAACATATTTTGTACATCCTTGACACAACAATATGATGTAGTGCAGTGGTTATCGGGCTCTTTTTTTTTGCAAAGACACGCAAACTTATAGTAGTTCTTTTTTTCTTTTCTTTTTTTAAGAAGAGCAGGTTCACTTTAGCACCTGGACACCCTTTGTGAAATTTCTCCCCCTTCCTCCAAAGTGAGAGTTTTCGACACAAATCCAAATCAGTCAGACCTCTAACCAAATACCAAATACTGGACGGAAAAAAAAACCCTAAAGTGCAGAGTTTTGAGGACCATAGAATTAGCTTATTATTATTATTTGCATTAAGTGAGGTAAAGGGTCCAAGGAAAAAGACATATAGTATTAGTATTCTTTACTCTTCTTTTATATGCCATGGATCCTCACTGATTTAACACTTATTTTTGGTTGCCACTAATGTTTGCAAGGAAAATGATGATGACTGTAGATAAACACATTGCCACATCTAAAAGGCCCACTTCTATATTTGTATAATAATAAAAATCTTGACATGGCATCAGCTATACACAACAAGTGTTAAAATACTTCCCTCTTCCTTTTTATTTATGTACTTCATAATGAGTATACAACATATCCGTCGTAATTTTATAAGTGGAGTTTAAAAAAGGTAGGACGTATGCAAAGCATAGTAACAAGAAAATATGACGGTAAAATAACTAAAATATAAATTAAATCAAATAACATATAGTAATATTCGACTATCTATTAATTTTCTAGGCTCTAGCCTAATCTTTGACATTCCTACCTTTTTATATAGGGATATGTAATTTATAATATCATCCCATATAAGAGAATATACGATTTGTTCATGAAATGATGATACAATGATGATGGATAAGTTTGGGGCACATGAGCTAAATAGTCGCTCACAAAAATATTTACAGACACTAACCAGATATATACAAAAGAATAATATGTATATTGTATCAACTATTATTTTGATAGAGTTGCAATACAATATAAAAATTCTCTAAATATATTAGCCTAAATAACAATATAGTAATTAACTAAATTATAAGGAAAAGAAATTAAAACTAGTTTGAATTGAACACGTCAGCTTAGGATTTATAGTCTAGTTCATTTTGAACCTATCCACTTTAGTAATTTTGAGTGAGTTGATGACTCACCAATTTGATGATACAAAAATTATTTTAATCCATCTAAATTCAGCTCAAATCACTTATTTAACTTTATCGGAACCGAACTCAATGCACCCACACCCAAAGAAGAACTAATTATCTTCTTCTTTATGTGTAACTTACATATAGGATTAAACCGTTTGTAATAACATAATCAATTAATCACTACTTAACAAGATAATAAGGATAAAAATTCATCAAATCAGCAATCGAAGTTGTATGCATTTTATGAATAGAAAGCAATTGATTGGTATCCCTCAATATATCAATATACACACGATGCCAAGGCAATTCCATGAAAGCACCCCTAACAACAAAGATAAATAGACAACATAGCTTTACTACATTGAAAACAATTAGAAATAACGCACTGCAATTAGAAGCGTGGTAAACTAGATTTCCGCAGCCACATTTTGTCTGGTAGACTAAATTTATGCAGCCTTGGGAACAGAGGCGACTCAATAGAATGGATGACCTAAAACCAAAATTTAGAAAAGGGATTTACCTTTATTTATTTGATTTATATATATATATATATTATTCTCATAAATGCTTAAAAAAATGTTGTAATTGATTATAATTTAATAATTAATTTTTCTTTTTAATGAATAGTATAACATTTCTTGTAATATTTTGTAAGAAAGATAATAAACATATATAAATTATATCGTTACATAACAACACAAATATTTAAATCTCTTTTATTGATTATCGTTTTGAAATTTTCAATAAAATCAATTGTTAACTAAACTATTAAAATTATTCTAAAAGTTTTTAAAAATAAAATTAAGCACTTCATTGAATATTCCAATTAGAGTATCATTTTCTTTTTTACATATATAACATTTCATAATACTTTTAATTACAATTATAGGAATTGTTACCTTTAGAATAAGACATTCAAAGTTAAGACAACATTTTTTAAAAAATTTAACTATTTGATAATCTAATTAGTTTGAGCTTGAAATGTTTAATAAAACATCTCAAAGAATTGAAGACAATCTTACCAGCCGGCGCCCACCCAACTAGAGGGACTGAAAAATTAATTGAGTACAAAACTTATCTTCGAGCTTTACCTTATTCTGATCGTTCAGAGGGCAATCGCGGGGTCACTGAATGAAGTTCTTCGTTTCTTTCGGAGGTGCTGACCCGCAGGCAAAGATGACTAAGTGACATATGGAATATGGTTACCAAGCCAACATCAAAACATGGTTGATTCAAATTGAAGTGAATTAGATAAATTAAGTAATAAAAAGTTACTGTAAATTTAATTGTCTGCGATTTTTAATTATAATCACATCAATAATAAAATTTCAAAAATATGTGCATAATAATTAGTATGAGATTAGCAAGGGAAAAACTGTAAGCAAACCTGATACAATTAGATTACAGTATTTCTTTCACCTCATCTTTTTCTTTGTGATTTCATGGGGTGCACAAAATGAGAAATAGATTTCTGTGTTATTAATATCAAGATGTGTTTTTTTCTATCTTCTACAACTTTTTTTCTAATAAGTGAAAGTAAATATCCAGACAGCAACTACACCACCTTATCATTTACAAAGCACCAACCAACAACTACAATGGAACAACCTCAGGTACGACCGGTGGTGATCCGTTATCTTCTACAGTCTTATTTTCGGGGTTATCTTTTGTTTCTTTGTTCTCTTCTTCGAATCCTTGCTTGAATATATCATAGTTTGTGGGCTCGAGACTCTTGAATGGGCGTTCACCCAATACCCGAACCAAATCTTCTTGATGAAGGACCTCTTTCTCAAGTAGTAACTCTGCAATCTGTGCTACATGTTCTTTGTGCTTCTCTATAAGTTGCACAGTGCGTTCATATGCCTTGGAGACCCATTCTCTTACTTCAGTGTCGATAATTGCTGCTGTCTTGCTACTGTAAGGCTTTGACATCTCAAATCCATCGTCTCTTTGTGGGAAAGAAAGAAGACCAACCTTGTCACTGAAACCATAGACTGCTACTTGGGCATATGTCATTTTGGTCACTTTCTCCAAATCATTTTGGGCACCAGTCGAGATCCTCCCAATCAAAACCTAGTCAACAAATGAAAATCCAAATGACAACACTTCAGGTATCTTATATTCCAAAAAAATTAATATAGGTATTTAGGTACTAACCTTATATTAGGGGGAAAGACAAAGAAAAGCAAAAAGAATAACAAGCGTAGCTGATGCCTAGATTAGCAGAACGTGGTGAGGAAGTCTTACGGGGTCACAAGTGTAGCTGATGCCTAGATTAATAAACACAATTCAAGCACCAATTACCACCTCAACAGAATTTTATTTTTCTGACATTTCTTCATAACAACTTCTGAAAATACTAAATAGTTCTTTTTCTATACTGGGAGGAGCTTCTGCTCAGTAGTTTTAGGTTATTTTTACTCTAGAGCAGCACTGGTTTGAAACCACACAACCTATATTTTATTCTTCTCTTTAATACAGATGCCCAAAAATCTTACACAATGACATGTCAGAGTTGGACTCGACCCTAGACCTAGCTTCCGGAAATAAAGTGCTTGGCCAGTAGCCTAAAGAAACAGGTTGTTAAAAGTAAGGTCAACTATATTGTTTTTGTTTCATCATATTATTTATATAGGTATTTAGGTAGTAATATTTTTCGACGAAGCAATGTTGGATGACACCGGTTGAACTAAGGTGCCCAATAGCCTGTTTGGCCAAGCTTTTGGGAGGTGTCAAAAGTGCTTAGTTTTTCAAAAAAAGTGCTTATTTTAGAAGAAAGTGAGGTGTTTGGCCAAGCTTTTGGGAGAAAATAAGTGCTTCTGGAAAGTAGCATAAGTTGTTTTTCACAAGGCCATAGGCTAAAAAATAGTGTAGTTTTTCTCCAAAATCACTAAGTACTTTTGAGAAAAACACTTAGAAGCACTTATAAAAAGTTTTCCCAAACACTAATTGTTGCTCAAAAGTGTTTTTTAAATTTATTGGTCAAACACAAGCTGATTTTTACCAAAAGTACTTTTATAGAAGCACTTTCGGAAAAAACACTTTTCAAAATAAGTTGATTTTAGAAGTTTGGCCAAACAAGTTATAAGTCCATCTACAGGGAAAAATATGAAAGCAAGATAATATTTGTTTTCCCTATATATTCACCTGCTCAGCAGCTCGACCTCCAAGAGTCATGCATGTCACATCAAATAGCTGTTCCTTAGTCATTAGAAGATTTTCATTAGGAACATACTGAGCAAATCCCAAGGCTGCCGTACCCCGAGGAACAATTGTCACTTTTAGTAATGGTTCTGCATGTTCCAAAAACCATCCAGCAACAGCATGACCAGATTCATGATAGGCAACTGTCCGCCTCTCTAGCTTGCTTATGACCTGCAGAAAGCACACAGGAAAGCTTTGAGATGTAATGTATTCCGAAACAAGAAATTGTTTACCCTTCAAACTTCACAACTCAACCTTGGACCAGAAATTTCTAACACTAGCCACATCATACTTCCCCAAAGTGCGCGTCCACCCAAATTCCTTTTTTGATAAAACTGACAAAAAGAGAGATAAAAAAGGAATGGACCAGAATGTACAGAAAGGTCAATCTTTGCCCACCACCCTCTCCATGCCAAGTTTGTTCCATACTCATATCAAGTCAACAAGAAGCAGTTATAATGGTGTTGAAGTGGAGTATACCAAGAGCTACTCTCACTTCAAATACTCTCCATAATGTTACTTCTTAAACAAATAAAAAGTGCTCAATAACCAAAACAAAACTCTCCAAGAAAACTTTATGGATATCCCTGGATGTAGCAGCGAAGGACCAAACGGTCACCACAGCTTCCAACTCAAACCCCTACAGAAAGAGTTCTTACATTGAATATCTCGGATCTATGATGCCCACCAAAAGAATTTGGCTGACAGGATATTCAACAAATGGTCACTCCAGTGGTAACTGGCTTGGGACACTGTAATAAAAGCGGCTATTCTTACAATACTGAATGGGTATATTGGATCCTTCCCACCCAAAAAAAGAAACTAAATTTTCCACCTGCTACAAGGAGTTTCAGGCCTGGCCTTTAGAAGAGTATTTTGCATCCAATGACCATAAGTTTCTTGACAAATTACAACATCATTTTTTATCAGGTTAAATACTTCATTGAATATTCATAACCTCCAACCAACCCCCACCTCACCCACACAAAAAAAAGGAGAGGAAGAGAAGCAAAAGACATACTTGCCTACGAACGCTTGTAGGATTTTATATCATAATACCACTTCCTTCAAAGAAAGTAATAAAACATCCTCTGATAATGCCCTAATCACAATTATATATGTTTTCCCGTAGCAACTGAGTGGTAGATCTGGGATGGTTGGTCTGGAAAGTCATGGGAGAGGCACTAAGATTAAGATATTAGTAAATCACATAATATCCCCAGCTATTTTTCTCTTTTTATATTCAGAAATAGTAAGCATATGTAAATCCAAGCACTTCTCTCTCTTCCTTTTTATTTCAGCGATGAGTTACATAAATCTAAACATTTCAAGCTGAAAACAATGCATTCCATAACCAAGATCCAGAACAAAGCCATTATATGAAATGTCTAGTATTGAAAATGTGCTACATATCAATGAAAAGTAGATAATGAAAGGGAAAAGCTGAGGATTGGATACCTTATTCTTCTTCTCAAGACCACCAATTACCCTATCTATGGCTGACTCAAAATGTTGCATTGTAATTATTGTGCTCTCATTCCTTGCGGCAATTAAAGCAGCTTCATTACAAACATTTGCAATGTCTGCTCCAGCAAATCCTGGTGTCAGAGCAGCAAGCCTCTGTGAATAAAAGGATGCCTCATGGTCAAGTTTCAACTTGCTCAAATAGATCCTGAATATCTGATCACGGCCTTTTATGTCTGGTTTGTCTATGGTAATTTGACGATCAAATCGACCGGGTCTTAACAAGGCTTTGTCTAATATATCAGGTCTATTTGTGCCAGCAAGTATAACCACGCCAGATGTGGTGGCAAAACCGTCCATTTCAACAAGCAGTTGATTTAAAGTGCTTTCACGTTCATCATGTCCTCCTGAAAAGCCACCTCGTCCTCTTGCTCGACCAATGGCATCAATCTCATCAATGAAAATTATACTAGGTGCACACTGCCTTGCCTCCTGAAATAAGCTCCTAACTCTGGCTGGTCCAACGCCAACAAACATCTCCATAAAATCTGATCCAGATATAGAGAGAAAAGGTACACCAGACTCTCCGGCTGTAGCTTTGGCCAGAAGTGTCTTCCCAGTCCCAGGAGGACCCACTAGAAGAGCACCCTTCGGAATTTTGGCTCCCAACAGCTCATATTTCTTCGGGTTTTTAAGGAAGTGGACAAACTCCATGATTTCTTGCTTTGCCTCGTCACATCCAGCCACATCTTTAAAGAAGACCTGTACCAAGGACATATCAACAGACTTTCCAAGAATTAATCATGAAATATCATGGCATGAAGATATAGATTTTAAAAACACTAATACTTCTGAATCTGCACCCAAGTTTGAAGCGTGCATGGTTAGAAACTTAGACTCACCTTATTCTTGGCATTTTTATCCATCTTTGTGAAATGCGCTTTGCCAATGTTAAATATTCCACGACCACCTTTTCCACCAGGGCCTCCAACACCCATCCCACCCTGCACTCTACGTCCCATAAAATAAAGGACAGCAAGAAGCAACACTGTTGGACCAAACCTCATCACTTCTTGGAACCAATTCAGTTCATCAACATATGTAACAGGAACATAATTATGAGGATCTATTCTTAATGCCTCCTGTGCTTCTTCAAGCTTCTCCTCGAATGACTCGACACTCCCAATGTTAAAGTAATATTTGTACTGGCTCGTATTTCTTCTATCATTTCTACCAGCTACAGGACCTTGAACAGCGTCGTCACCAATTTGATCAGGACCAGGTGCAGAGCTTCTCACATAAACTTTGGCTACAGATTTGTTAGTCACAACAATCCTATCAACAAGACCAGCTTCAAGTAGCTTGTTTTTGAACTCTTGGAAGTTAATCTGAAAATGTACATTTAGGAAAGTTGCTGTTAGAAGAAAGAGAAGCAAGTTACAGAAGACAACCAATAACTGAAGATAAGAGAACTTCCCCTTTAATTATATTCGCACCAGTTTTACTCATCTCATCAGTTAAACAATACGAATACGTATATGGAAAAAGTCGCATGGTTTCATAAATTCACAGTTATATCGTTATACTAAGAGAGACTCTTCATCAAAATATATGTTTGAGTAAGAACATATCAGCAACAGAAGTGAGGTCTAGGAAAGTGGTGAATGGTTGTATGAAGTAGAATAAGCACTGAGATTCATTCTGATTTTCTATGCTCATTCAACAAGTAGGCAACTTACAAGCTAGTGCGACGCAGGGCCATTACCTCATGCCAAAACTTGTCGTCAATAGGATAATAGAAACGATACTTGTTCTGACATGTGTTATAAACTCTACGCTAGACAACAACCGAATTTGGATTTGTTAACATAAAAAACAGATAGTACTATGAAATAGGAACATAAAGCCTATGTATCATATAAGAAACCAAGTTTTATATTACCAAAGAGACCATAATGGAAAACATGATTAAGTCTTCCATAAATGTAACTCCTTCCATTTCAATTTATGTAGCTTGATTTGGAGGACGAGGATCAAACTTGCTAATATTCGGTGTTGTATTCGAACATAGAATTTTCTTTTTCAATTTTTTTTTTACATATTAGAAGCAAATAAAAAGTACTATAAATCACAATAATAACAATTCAAATATTTTGGAAGTATTAGGAAAAAGTATGGTCAATTTCACTCTCCAAATAGTAACTAAGACATATAAATGTAATAATTGCAGACTGGAAAATTGTTTTCCTTTTAACAATTAGACCAACAATCCAATATCTAGAAAAGGTTACGACTCCCCATATTACTATCCGGTATCTAAATGTTCCCGTGTAATGACTCAACCTAACAAAGTCGTCCATTGCTAATCATTTTCCATTACGACTCATCAAATTAAACAAGAAATCATATTAATTGTGAAAATTTTAACTGCAAATGTTCTAGTCATAAAAGGGGATTTTATATACATATATATATATATATATATATATATATGGAAAGGTAAAAAGTGCTATTGCTGCCGTACATTTAACATCCTCTATCCAAGTGACTAATTATCTTACAGGTGGCTGACTGTGTTTTTGTTTCCATTACAATTAATGTAGAGGTAAAATTGGTCTTCACATACATATTGAAATGTTTAAGATCAATTCTTCTTATAGGCCCTAAACTCATCCACTTTTAGTAAAAAGCAAAAGGTTTTTTTTTGTGTGTGTGGGTGCATATTGTGTGGGTGGGGGCCTGAGGGGTCAGGGGGGAGCTGGAACGACAAGATCGACATGGGAGAAAAAAACTCTGTTTAAGCACTAACCTCCTGCTGGTCTCGAGGAGACATGAGGATAGATGACAGAATAAACCCAACAAATAATAAGGGTGCTAGTAAATTGTAGTTTAGCTTAATGAAGTTCTCCTGAGGATTTCCTTGCTCACCTGAACCCTCCTCTGCAACAACACAAACCAAAGCAAGAATGTTCATTGTACAGAACCCAGAAATAAAGCTTTAAACAGGAGAAGAACATTTGTTTCTCCTATATTTTTCATATAATTCTACAACCAATTTCTTACATAAATTGCATCTCCGTGCTGTATCATCAATACACAATTAGAACTTCAAAATGAAGCAGAATTGCTACAGGGGATCAATATAGGCAACTTCAACTGAGATTGACGCCTAGTAGTTGGTTTAAACATAATCCATGCATTACCAAAACACATAAAACAATGCATTACCATACCTTTGCCTGACTCGGCCTTTTGATTATTATTTGCTTTGGGAATTTCTTTCTTGTTCTTTGGATAATAGTTCTCATAGTCTACAAAAACACAACATTCAACAAATAAGCATTGAAAACCAAACAAAAATCTACACTTTATCAAAAAGCTCAATTATTCAATCAATTCTCACTTCTTCTCTTTGGCCCTTCGCTACAGAAAAACCTCCTAAGCCTAGGGCTTGCCAAAACCGAATCGAGCTCCGACAAATACGCCTTACTCAAACCTTTCCTTCCACCTCCAATCAACGTCAAATACGTTCTCACAAACCCTAACCCGCCATCAACGCGTGTAATGCACGCGCCGCCGGTTGCCACTTCATCCAACACCGCCGACCTCACTCCATATCCAACACCCTAAACATAACGAAAAACAATCACAAAATTATCAATTTCAAAAAAAAAAAAAAAACACACCTTCATCAATAACATTAATACATGAACAGAGAGCTTACTTTGTGAATGCTGGAACGAGAAGCCTTAGATATGGAGCGGCTAATACGTGAAAGCATCATTTTTTTGGTGATTTCCTTAACATGAATTTCCTTTTCAACAATTTCAAATCCTTAGAAATCGATTCTGAAAAAACGGACCCTTTAAGGTAAATCGATTGTTAATATCGACGAGAAATTAGCAAAACAAAGTTTAATTTTCACAGATTTATAAGATTTTTTGCATTTGGAGCTATTGTTTAGGTCGAAGAATTTGCAGAATCAGAGAAGTTTGGGTAACAGGGAAAACCGGGAAAGGAATGCCATGGTTACTAGGTGAATTTACTTATTTGACCTTGGAAGGGAAATTACTTTCGTTTTTAAGAGTCAAATAGTTTAGGCTTTGCGGAATATTGCGAATGAAATCTTCAATTTTTTTGAAATAAAATTTATATATTTATAAACTACGTAGAAAGTACTATGAGTCACAATAATTGACAATTCAAAATATTTAAAAGATATATGAAAAAATTATAGTAAAAGATAGATTTATTTAAATCTCGAGATTCGAGATGTGTCACGTAAATTGGGACGGAAAAAGTAGTTTGCTAGGTGTTAAGGGGTAATTTGGTCATTGGAGTTTTTTTCTATGTGGTTGTAGGATAGGCCACAAGTTTGTAATGAGGTCCAATGATGGAAGTTGGACTCATTTGGGCCCAATTTTTGTATCTATGGGCTAAAAGTTGATGGACATGAAAAGTGGATGCATTTGGGCCCAATTTTTGTAGGGAGAGTTGCGGATATACTGCTCGGCCAACTAATTTACCAACATGATTGAAATACCATGATATACACATTATTTTAGTGTATATGTGTAAATAGATATATCATGTGTATAATATATATATATATATATAGTATGAAGTATACACAACCATGAGCGGAGCCACATTAGGCTAAGGGTGGTCTGGTGCACACTCTTTGTCGAAAATTATGTGGTGTATAGAGGTTAAATGTATTTATTATTCCAAATTTGACCACTTTTTGTAAAATTCATGACCTCATCATTGTACACAACCTATATATTTTGTACATATTTTGAAAAGTAGATCGATCGAATAATTCAAATTCGTGATTATCCCTTTTTATAAAATCTGTTGGCTATCACTGATGGATCTTTGAAGGAAGGAAGAACATAACTATTGCAATTTGTGATGATGGGGAAGTGAAATTATACTTTTCTTATTGACGTTTATTTTGACAGTATTTGTCTGCTCAGCCAAAACAACTATATCCATTAGTCAATTTGTAAAAAAAAATATACACTAAATATGTATATTAATGTATACTATCATTTATATGTTTTTAACAAATATACATTTAACGAATATTATTTTGATGAGCAATTGTACTGTGTGAAAATCCTTTTTTTCTATTGATTTAGGACAAGTGAGTCCATGTAACGAATTTTACAAGGTTTTCATTTCTTTTCCATGTAACGAATTTTACAAGGTTTTCACCCACAATTTATTTAGCTAAAAATCACCATATAATTATTTCCCTACAACAATATATAGTCTATAAATATCATACATACAATAATTTACTAGTAAAAAAAAACACTAATTATTTGACCAAGAAAATGAAGGAGAAGTTGGTGGAGATGAGTAAGAGCAAGATGAAGAATATGAGTTTGTGGGCTTATTAATAGATGGGTTTCTAACCATTAATGGCACCATATCTTCAAGTAACCCTAGTGAGCCCATTCCATCAAAGCCCAATCCTTGTGAGCCCATTTCATCAAAGCCCAATCCTTGTGAGCCCATTTTATCAAGGCCCAATCCTTGTGAGCCCATTTTATCAAGGCCCAATCCTTGTTCAAGTTCAACAATTGGGCCTGGGTTGACAAGTATTGGGCTTTCATCAACTTCACTTGTGTTTTCAGATTCATAGATATGGGCTTTTGAATTTGTTACTTTGGGCTTTTTATTGGGCTGATTAAGAGATTGAGGTCGATCAAGAGTGATAAATGGGTAAGCAAAATGTAGATGAAGGCCTTCATAAGTTATTATGAAAGTGTTGGGCTCATCACTGGACCTCTCGACTTGTTTTTTGGCTCCACACCTTGGATTAGTGCATTTGTAGTAGCTCCTGTTGAAATCAATTCAATAACATCAAAAAACAATAGAAATAATATTTTTTTTGGGGGGTGGAGGTGCATGAATATCCGATTTTGATGCTGTCATTTAATTTTTATCCTGTTTAAACAAAAAGATTATATATGTATTCACTTCAGATATAGAAGTAGGTTTTGACATAACTTTAGGCACATGTCTAAAGTTTCATATGGTTGACCGCTGATGATTAGTCATGTTTTCTCAATTCGGTCATTTTTATTTGAATCTTGGTCAACTTTTTTCTTAATGGACATAGTTTGACATTGAACTGTTTTTGCCCGACTTCATTCATTTTTGTTCGAAGTTCATGCATGTAAGATTGAAGTTAAGGCTGACAAAAATAATTGAACTTCAAAACCAAAAATGACTAAAATGAGGCAAAAATTAAATAGGTATATATGAGCATATATATTATACCTTGGATATGGGCTATTCTTAATGGATTTTTGGCCATATTTTCTCCACTTATAACCATCATCAGCCATTGCATTACCACAACTCTGTATTCTCAATGTATATTTAGCCTCATGAGCCTCATGCTTATTCATCATCATGTCTAACCCTCTTCCCAACCCTAAATTCCTGCATTAATATGAACAAAATTCAATTACATTGCAAAGGAAAACAAAAAGAACAAGACAATATTTGCTCTAATCTAGCATACAAAAAGAACAAGAAAAAGTTAACTTAGCCTAAAGAACATAAGTTATATAAATGTTGTTTACGCTCTTTAGAGTAATTTAACATGTTATAGTAGGTCAGAGTTCCCCTTCATATATTCTTATTCAAAGATTTCAGGTTTAAAATCTTGGAAAAAATCACATATAGTAGGAAGATTTTATCTCCCAAAAGTGAAACTTTCCAATGCGGATGAGAAAGCAAATAAGTAATGCTTATTATAGAGATCAAACATAAATAATTTTTTTACATTGTCAGTGTATAGAACTTATAAAACTAAAAACATCAAGAGAGAAAATTCAAACCTAGCATCATGAGATTGAAGTACTCCATTACTTGTCATAGACAAACCACTCTCTATATCATCATGAATATTGTTAGGCCATGAGGAATGTGAAGAAATAGAGCTCTTTGTTACATCAAGTGAATAATAATTATCACTTGAAGAAATTGTTGAGTCATGTTGAGGTGCTAAAAAGAATGGTGATTCATCATCAAGAAGTTCTTTTATCAACTCATCTTCATAAGACCATGAATATTTCTCCATTAACATTTTCACTACAATGACTATATTTTAATTAATTTGCTAGATTTTTTTGGTAACAATTATGAGGGATTTTAAAGAATTTTGAGGAAAAAGGTGAAGGGAGAGTGGAGTAGATGAAGAAAATCACAAGTTCTTGATGTTTTTTTGTTTTGTGATATAAAGTATTATTGGTAGTTGATGCTTTTATGTGTACATATTTATAATTTAAAGGGATAAGGTATGTAGAATCTAGTTTTTTAAAAAATAAATTGATTTCTAAGTGTCAATTGTACAATACATTGGAATATTTTCAATTCTTATGTATAATATATTAAAATGTATTAATTCTAAGCACAAGAATATAATGTATTATTTCAGATTAGCTGAACTTGCTTTCAAATTAATAATAGGCAATAAAATAACAAGAGCCAGTTTGCTCAGCTAGTGACAGTATTTTTTCCTTTTTAATTTAGCGGATTAATTCAAATTTGCATCGAAATATTTCACTTTACGTATAAAATACTTACTATAAATGTGACTCTATTTTAGAGCTCGAATACGAGACCTGATCTAATTAAGAATGGATAATACTTTTCTGTCAAATTATTCTCATGCAGAAATTCTGCTCTATATCCTATTTGTAATATTCTTTTTCTTTTGTATAAAGTTAAATTAATAGAAATCTTGGCACTGCAGTTGAACTACTGTCACAATTGTTTATTGAAGATATTAAATTGTAAAAAATATATTCTGAATTATCTAATTTTTCTATCTTGTATATTTGTCCTACTATGGTGGTTTAAATAAATTTGGACCTACCAATCTGGATTGTGATGAAATGGTTGAAATTTCTCCATTCTTAATTAGAGGTATCAGGTCCGAGCTTTGAAAATGGAAAAATCTTATTGGAAGCGCCGTCTTCAGGACTGGATCCTACAAAGTGCAAATTTAAATTAATCAAGACTCCAATATAAAAATCGAACATCGACTATTTTAGGGACCTATGCCACCTGAACCATGACTTGTATTCGGTAGATATGTGAACAAGAGTCAACCACTAAAGAAGGATTTGAAAAGATGCTACTCACTTGTAATACATAAATTAATAATTGGAACAAAAATATTTGGTTCTTAATATATATATTTATATATATATTCCTTTTATCCATTTTAGGAAAGGTTCTCATTTCATGGGCAGTTGAAAGTTAATGTTAAAATTAACTAATATGACAATAATTGAGGTTAAAGTAGAGGTTCAATTTCTTTATCCAAAAGCAGGTGGAATAAGGAATCACTTGCTCAAATAACTCATTCTTTCTCAAAAATCAAAATAATTGAGAATTTTTGGTATATAAATAGGTTGGAGGGATGTCTAACTCTTTCATTATAAGGGTGGAACGTTGAAAAAAACTAAATAAAATTGTATGCAGAATTCATATTTGTAAAACTACGTCCGACATAAATATATTCAAATTCATAGTGTGCTTGACCAAGTTTTCAATCCGGTTATTTGGGGAAGTGTTTTTTGAAGAAAGTAATCATTTTTGTTTGATTAATCAATTTGAAAATCACATTTGTCAATTTTAGAGCAATAATTTGTTATTTGTGATGGTTCCAAAAATACTTACTCTAATTATTGATTAGTCTTTTAATTTATTTATTTTTTCGTATTCATGCATTGGGATCTTTAAGAAACAGAATAAAACATGTTTAATTGTATTTTATAAAACAAAATATTATCACACAATAATGGACATATATATTGCATACACGTACACTTGCAATTCCATTCATTTTAACCTTTTGGAATATTAATGTGAAAGTGGAGGGGTCAAATTGTTCATTCTTCTTTTATAATCTATGATGATTTGATTAGAATATAATCCATATCTTTTCTACACAAAATTGTTGAGAATCCAATCAAAACATTAGATGCACACGTGGCCATATTTTGTTCCTTATAATTTGCACACTCACAAATGTCCTAATTTCCTAATTATGCTTTTTTATTTTTAAATACAGAAAAAAAGTCTCTCTATAGATATGTATAAAGGATCGGAATTAGATTCAAATCACTAAGAAAGTCAATTTAGATTCATGTTAATAAACATAAAATATATTTTAACTTATGAGTCATTACAAAGAATAGACACAACTTAAGATTCTCCAAAAATTAGAGTTTAGTTTTCGTATCGACACTTAACTAATAAATTTTTTTCCAGAAAGTAATAAAAAAATTGATCGATTAATGATAATTATCTCAAAAAATTACTTGACTTAATTTTATAACACAAAAATCACTCTACCTATTATATCACTTTACAACTTAAAACCTAATCCATTGTACATAGCATACATAAAGATTTGGGCAGATAAGATTCTAAATTGTTTATGATATTTCTTCTACCCTAACCAAATTTACATAAGGGTCATCATTCATTCAAATTCAGTATTTTTTCACACGATTTTAAAAGTCGTATCAATCAAGTTTAAATTTTGAAAACTCGTCTCAACTACAAACAATCGAATCAATATTTTATTCATTTTTTTTTCATGTGTAAGAGTCAACCCCATATGGATCCAACATGGTGGTTTGCTTCAAAGTCAGGTAAAATTTTGTTTCTATATGTAGTTGACTTTTATTTTTAGAGTCCCCATGATGATGATTCTTGGAAAAGCCCTATTAATGTGGGGGTAGTTTTTTTTGGATGGTGACTTATTTGTATGTTTTTTTTAAAGAGAGACAAAATATGGGTTGACTGAACATGAAAGGTGGAGCTGTTAAAAAATAATAATGCCAAAAAAAATAATTGTTTCATTTTTTTATTAGCAAAATTCCAATTAGTCCGTGACCAAATATTGGTGGAATATTTCACCAAAGTCAACCCTTTTTTGGCCATTAATTTAATTTTTGGTCATTATATAGTACTCCATATGTCCCTAATTACTTGTCCACTTTTAAATTAACACACCTATTAAGAAAATAATTAATGACATAGTGAGTTTACAATTTTATCTCTATCAATTATGAAGTGGATGAAAAGTTCTACATTTCTCAAAATAATTAGTCATTTAATTGAGGGTATAATAGATAAAAAGAATTTGTCCTTTCTTGATTTGTCAAAATAGACAGATAATTAGAGATAACTATAAAAGAAAAAGTGGACAAGTAATAAGGGACAGGGGAAGTATGATAGTAACCAATCAAGTTCGAAGGGTCAGTGTTTTAGCTTGTTTAGTAATACTCACCCTTCAAAGAATTGATTGAACAACAAATCTAGTTTCTTCTAGTTAGATTGAGAAGGAAAAAAGGCTTAAAAGAAAAAGATTGTTGGCCTGGCTATTCCGATTGAGAATACGGAAGAGGCTATGAAATAGAAGAAAGAGTTAATTCCTTCCGGAGATAATCTATTATCTTTCCCTTCAAAAAAAAAAGGATTGAGAGGTTTAAATGACGCTACGAAAAAGAAAGTCATTGCATAAGTAATGAATGAGCAAATTTCTTATTAGAAGCCTATTTGACTAGACAGGTCTCCTTTACCGGGGGGTTCCCACAGAGAAGTCTTGCTCTGGCTTGAGGGGGGGAGTTAAATTTAGTTAATTATGTATGTTAAATGTAAAAAATAAGGTTGTTTATTTTTATTAAGATTAAGATATTTGAATCGAGATATGTATATGAATAGTAAGATTGTGTATTAAGATTTAGATGATTTTATATGAATATTAAGATGTGTTAATATTTGAATAATTAGGAATTAAGATGGTTTGTTTTCTTAATATCCAAATATACAAAACTCGTCTTCATTCGAAAAATAATAGATATAAAATTTAAATAAAAGGCTAAATTTATCCAATATTATACCGTCAAAATATTATTTAAATAAAAAATTATATAGGGGTTGATGATGGTAAGAACTAGCGTGTGAATTTCGTCGATTGGGGATGGTGTTGATTATTAGACAAGACATGTTATTATCGAGGACATGACTAGTCTAGATAGGAATGAGTGGAGACAACGTATTAGAGCAGAATGTTAATAGGGGTATAGTGTTGTCTTGTCTCGTGAAGGTTTATGCTTTGGTAGTGTCTATCAAAATACTAGTCGTACTCTTGTAGTTGAGACTTGTCATATGTTGTTTATTGTGTTTTGAGTATCACATTATTTTATTATTGTTATTATTTCGAGTAGATTTTATATTGCTTTTCTTTTTAACTATTATGCTTTATCCATTGTTTTCTTCTTCTTCTTTTACTTGAGTTTGATGTACTTGATCCGAAACTTTCAAAAACAAACTCTCTAACTTCACGAGATAGTGATAAAATCTGCACGCAAATCACCGTCAAATGGCAACGGCCCATTATCCCAAAAAAAGCTTATAGGCCCAGGCTATACAAGTATAGTACTATACCATGGTCCATGGATATCATGTTTCTAAGGGCATCTTCAACCCTACACTCTATTTTACTCTCCAAATATAAATTTCTCTAGTTTTTCAAACAACCAACTCCAACCCAATTCTCTATTTTACTCTCTAAAAAAGAATTTTTTTCCCTCTCCTCAATATTATATTATTATTTCCATTTCATTCTTGTTTTCTTATTTCATAACATAAATCCTTTATTTCTTTTTCCCAAATAATTACTTTATATAATTTTCATGTGATATAAAATTTTATTTTTTCAAATTTTTTATTTACTATAAAAATATATTTTATTCTAAATTTTTAAATATGCAAGAAAATATAATATATATAAATTAATGGACAAATTCAAATAAAAGTGAAATACAATTACATAAACACTCAATTTTTCAAAATTATTACGTTGCTCCCATAAATGCTCTATTAATGCATTACAACGTACAAAATGAGCATTTTTGTCCTCAATTCAAAATTAATTTTTTCATCTTATCATTTTAATTTTGTGTATTCTTTATAGTGAAAATTAATAATAAACTCAAATTATATTATTGAAGAAAATTAGAAAAAATTAAAATACTATTAATTTGGGATGAAAGTAGTATATATTAAATAATATATTTTTTAAAATATTATATTAAATTTAAAAAGAATTATGAATATTAGATATTTAATTAATGACATTATATGTAAAATAATATGTGAATTAGAAAGTAATAGAAATAATAATAAAATATTAAAAAAGCGAAATAGAGAGTGTGAATAGTAGTTCTCCAAATTTGGAGAACTACTATTCAACTCTCTAAATTTGAAGAATAGAGAGTGATATAGAGGTGGGTTAGAGTGTCCATTCTCTATATATTTTACTCTCCAAATATAGAGAATGGAGAGTAAAATAGAGGTGGATTGAAGATGGTCTAAGGGCATCTCCAACCCAATCCTCTATTTTACTCTCCAAATATAGAGTTCTCTATTTTTTCAGACAACCAACTCCAACCCAATTCTCTATTTTACTCTCTAAAAAGAATCTTTTTCTCTCTCCTCAATATTATATTATTATTTCTATTTCATTATTATTTTCTTATTTCATGATACACATCCTTTATTTCCTTTTTTCCAAATAATCACTTTATATAATATTCATGTAATATAAAAATTTATTTTTTCAAATTCATTACTTAATATAAA
>JAJOOR010008606.1:0-35002 GCA_036250505.1 Solanum acaule | reverse complement strand
TTGATTCCCGTATTATATTGATTGTTTGTAGACCAAGAGCAAGCGGAACGAATCCGAAAAGGGAAGAATCAAGTTTTTTAGGGTTTCAAGCTTGTTTCGAGGTAGGTGATGGTTGTGATTCTATGATTGTGTGATGTATGTTTGTTCTTGCTTCATTATGATACATGTATGTATGCGAATAATGCATTATTGATCACATTAATTGTAAATGAGGATATATGAATGATGAATGCTATGAATCATGACTTGATTGTATGAATATGAGAATGTACTTTGTGATTGTGATTGTGGCATGTTGAATGGATCGGGTGTTGCGTTCCTACACACTAACTTGGATCGGTTGCCATGTTCCGGCATAATTATGGGATCGATTGCCACGTTTCGGCATAATCATTAGATCGGGTACCACGTTCCGATATGCTAATAGTTCGGGTTTGAGTTCCTTGAAAGGACCAATGATTTGATATAATTGTGTATCTTGAGAAATATGAAACTGTTCGTTGTTCGTAAATGATGATGATATTGTATATGTTCGATATATGCATGTGATTATATTGTTGTATTGACATATGTATGTTACACTTAGTGGGATAACCGCGTGATCCTACCAGTACATTGTGGTTGTGTACTGATACTGCATTTTCTCTTTCTTTGTTGAGTACATGACATCTTTAGGCGGCTATTGACATGCCTCACTTAGAAGATCATTAATCGTTGTTCGAATTCAAGGGTGAGCCAGTTCTTCCGGGCTACCATGAGTTCTCTTTCTGTCTATGTCCACATTTCAGACTTAGACTTTCTAGTTAGTTATTAGTTCATTAGTTTGGGATTGTATCCCTTCTTGTTTAGACTTGTTGAACTTTAGATGTTTTACTACATTGACTTTCAGGTTCTAGGTGTATTTTTCGCATTGTTTAGTTGTTAGATCTTTTGGAAGTTTATGGGAACTTCAGTCTTTAACTAATTAACTTGCTTCAGTAACTTAAATGCTTTAGTTTTTTGTTTAGTTGCTTGGTTTGGGCAGTAGTAGTGGTTCTCCCACCGGAGGGTTAGTGTGGGTGCCAATCATGATGGTCTGGGTCATGATAAAGTTGGTATAAGAGCCTAGGTTCGTTAATCTCGATGTACCAAGACGAGTCTAGTAGAGCCTTACGGAATGGTACAAAGACGTCTATACTTTTCTTCGAGAGGCTATAGGACTTTAAGAAATCTCTCTGTCTTCTCTTGTCTCCTTTCGTGCTATAACTTGATTCCAATTGGTATCTGGCGATTCAAATTGGTATCTAACCTCATTCAATCTTCTGTCCGCAGATGGTTAATACTAGATTCAACGCCGTCAGACCCGTAGCTCCCGTCAATGCTCCAGCTGAGGAATCTGCAGCGAGAGGTCACGGTCGAGGCAGGGGTAGAGGAAGAGCTAGAGGTAGAGGCTGAGGAAGAGTTGTGCCTACTAGGGATGGAGCACCGGTTGGAGATGCTCCCAGAAATGAGGCCCCTCCTGCACATCATGATGAGATAGAGAAGAACGTAGAGGTTGAAGATGAGGAGAATGTTGGGCAAGAGGAAGAGGTGCAGGCTGAGACTACATGTATTCCTGAAAGGGTTGGTTGGTTCTGGAGTGCTTCCCTCTATTCAAGCAACTCAAGCTCCTAATAATCCACCTGTTTCTAGCACTGCGCCCAAGGTGGTTGGGACTGGAGGTAATGATGCTTTCTTCCGTCCTTTGCTGGGTTCTGTAATGACTGTTAATGAGCATGAAATGTTGACTAAGTTTTTGAAGCTAAAGCCTCTTGTATTTCTTGGTTCTGAGAGTGAGGATGCTTATGAGTTTATCTTAGACTGTTATGAGAGGCTTCATAAGTTGGGAATTTTCCATCAGCATGGGGTTGAGTTCATGACTTTTCAACTTCAAGGTGAGGTTAAGCTGTGGTGGAGAGCATATGTCGAATGTAGATCTTCAACCTTACCCCCACTCTCTTTGGACCTAATTTCATGCTCTGTTTTTAGAGAAATATGTGCCTAGGACTTTGAGAGATCGCAAGAAGGATGAGTTCATGGATTTGGAGCAAGGTGGTATGTCTGTGGCTGCTTGTGATGCTAAGTTCCATGCTTTGTCTAGATATAATACTCAATTAGAGACTACTGAGTTGCAGGTATTATCTGTTCATATGACCTCTGCAGGGAGGAACTTTAATGAGGTAATTGACTTTGTTAAGAAAGTGGAGGGGTGAGGCGAGACGGTCAGGCTAAGGCATTGGCTAAAAGGGCCAAGAACTCGGGTAACTTTCAAGGTTCTTACTCCAGGGGGTCTGGAAGGTCAACGCTTACAGCCAAGCCAATTCAGTCTGATATGCCCGCCTCTACATGTAATTACTCGGGAACTCCACCTCATAAGTTGATTCAGGATAGCCTGGGAGTCGCACCTTCGGCGGGCAACATACCATCTTTTGACCGTACATTTTACAACTGTGGTGAACCTGGGCATATGAGGAGAGATTGTCCCCATTCTCGAGTGTTGGATTCCGCGCAGCAGCCATCTAGAGTGGTGGTACCCGCAGGAAATGATAGTAATGGTTGAGAGCATCCACAAGGTGAGTGAGGAGGTAATCAACGAGGCCGTGGAGGTAGAGAAAATGGTAATGCAGGCAGGGGTAACGTGCAACCAGGCAGGTAAGTAGCTCGTCAAGATGATAGGGCTCAGTGTTATGCCTTTCCGGGCAAGAATGAGGCAGAGGTGTCTGACGCAGTGATCACATGTACTATTCTTGTCTGTGACTGGATTGCTAATGTGTTGTTTGATCCGAGTTCTACTTATTCTTATGTATCCGTGCAATTTGCATAAGAGTTTACTATGATTTCTGATATACTTGATGCCCACATCCATGTTTCTACCCCAGTTGGAGAGTCTGTCATAGTCACCCATGTCTATCGTGCTTGTCCTATTTTGTTTCTGAGTTTTCAGACTTAGGCTGATTTGGTTATTTTGGATATGACTGATTTTGATGTAATCTTAGGCATGACTTGGTTGTCCCCATATTATGCTGTGCTTAATTATAATACTAAGTCTGTAACTCTAGAAATTTCGGGAAGGGAAAAGTTAGAGTGGGAAGTGGTGTACAATCCTAAGAAAGCTAAGATCATATCCTCCATTCAGGCTAGTAAACTGGTAAATCAGGGTTGTTTGACTTATTTGGCTCATATTCGGGATGTTGAGGTTGAGTCTCCATCTATTGAGTCTATTCCCGTGGTGTCGAAATTTAGAGAAATATTTCCTAATGATTTGCCTGGTATGCCTCTGGATAGGGATATAGACTTCTGCATTGATTTAGAACCTGATACCCATTCCATTTTTATCCCTCTATATCGCATGGCTCGGCAGAATTAAGAGAGTTTAAAGCTCAAATCCAAGAGCTTCTTGATAAGAGATTTATTCGTCCTAGTGATTCCCTATGGGGTGCTCCAGTTTTGTTTGTTAAGAAAAAAGATGGTAGTATGAGAATGTGTATAGATTACCGGCAATTGAATCGAAACAAGTATCCTTTGCCTCAAATAAATGATCTTTTTGACCAATTGCAAGGTGCATCAGTTTTCTCCAAGATTGATCTAAGGTCTGGCTATCATCAGTTGAAAATTAGGCCTGATGATGTGCCCAAAACGGCGTTTAGAACCCCATATGGGCACTATGAGTTTCTAGTTATGTCTTTTGGTTTGACTAATGCACCTGCAACTTTCATGAGTTTAATGAATAGGGTGTTCAAGCCATTTCTTGACTCGTTTGTTATAGTCTTTATTGATGACATTTTGGTCTATTCGAAAAGTGAGGAAGAGTATGCCGACCATCTTCGTAGCGTTCTGGGTGTTCTTGGAAAACAAATGTTGTATGAGAAATTATCTAAATGTGAATTTTAGTCGACTTCTGTCGCATTTTTAGACATGTAGTTTCAAAGGAAGGGGTAATGGTATATCCCCAAAAGATTGAAGCGGTTAAGAATTGGGTTCGACCAAGCTCCGTGACGAAAGTTACGAGTTTTGTTGGGCTTGCCAGTTATTATCATCGATTTGTGAAGAACTTTGCTTCTATTACCATTCTCTTGACAAAGTTGACCAAAAATGAGATACCATTTGAATGGACTGAAAAATGTGAGGATAGCTTTCAAAAGCTCAAGACTCTCTTGACCACCGCACCTATTCTAGCATTACAGGTAGAAGGTAAAGATTTTATTGTTTATTATGATACTTCACATTCTAGTTTGGGTACTGTGTTGATGCAGGATAAGAATGTTATAACTTATGTGTCGCGTTAATTGAAGGTGCATGAGAGGAATTACCCAACACATGATTTGGAGTTGACAGCGGTAGTGTTCGCTCTTAAGATTTGGCGACATTATCTCTATGGGGTTAAGTGTGAGGTGTTTACTGATCATCATAGTTTGCAGCATGTGTTCACTCAAAAGGATCTGAATTTTAGACAACGAAGGTGGATGGAGTTACTTAAAGATTATGATGTTACCATTCAATACCATCCGGGCAAGGCTAATGTAATGGCAGTTGCTTTGAGTCGAAAAACGATGAGTATGGGTAGTCTAGATTGCTTGAGTGTAACCAAATGACCTATGACTAAGGAAATTCAGACCTTGGAGTCTAAGTTCATGCAGTTGGTCATCTCAGAAAGAGGTGGGATGTTAGCTAGCATTGAAGTGAGGGCCACATTCATTGAAGAGATCAAGGCCAAACAATTTGAGGATGAAAATTTTAATGAACTTAAGAAGAAGACTGTGATTGGTAAGGCATAAGAGACCACTATTGATGCGAAAGGTGTGCTCAGTTTTAAAGGAAGGATTTGTGTTCCTCGAATTGATGACTTGATTCAGAAATTATTGATAGAATCCCATGGTTTGCGATATTCCATTCATCCGGGTGTGACCAAGATGTACCGAGATTTGAAGTGAATTTATTAGTAGCCGGGCATGAAGAAGGATATAGCGGAGTTTGTGGCTAAGTATCAAAATTGCCAACAAGTGAAGTATGAACATCAAAGGCCTGTAGGTTCGCTTCAAAGAATGCCGATTCCGAAATGGAAGTGGAAAATGATAGCCATGGATTTTGTGGTTGGTCTTCCCAAGACTTTGGGGAATTTTGATTCTATTTGGGTAGTGGTTGATAGATTGACTAAGTCAGCCCATTTTATTCCAGTAAGAATACATTATAATGTTGAACAATTGGATAAAGTTTATGTGAAATATATAGTGAGGTTGCATGGGGTGCCCCGCTCTATCATCTCAGACCGTGGTACCCAATTCACATCCAAGTTTTGGAGGAAATTACATGATGAATTGGGCACACAACTCACTTTTAGTACAACCTTTCATCCACAGACAGACGGGCAGTCAGAGAGGACTATTCAAGTGTTAGAAGACATGTTGAGGGCATATGTGATTGATTTTGGAGGGCATTGGGATAAATTCATACCTTTGTGTGAGTTCTCCTATAATACTAGTTATCACTCTAGCATTGATATGGCACCATTTGGGGGTTGATTTAGTGAAGGATGCTTAAGATAAGGTGAGGAGTATTCAAGCTAAGCTTCTAGCAGCCCAGAGTAGACAGAAAAAATATGCGGACCATAAGGTAAGAGATATGGCTTTTCAGACTGGTGAGAATGTTCTTCTTAAGGTATCACCCATGAAAGGGGTGATGAGATTTAGCAAGAAGGGCAAGCTTAGTCCTTGTTACATTGGTCCCTTTAAGGTTCTTGAATGTGTAGGGCCCGTGGCCTATAGATTGTCTTTACCTCATAACCTCTCGGAAGTTCACCCAGTATTCCATGTGTCCATGTTGAAAAGATACCATGGTGACGGAGATTACATTATTAAGTGAGACTCAATTGTGTTAGACAAGGACTTACAATATGAGGAGGAATCGATTGTAATTCTCGATCGTGATGTGCGTAAGCTGAGGACCAAGGAGATTAAGTCTGTGACAGTTCAATGGAAGCATCGTCCAGTTGAGGAAGCTACTTGGGAAACCGAGAGGGACATGCGAGGCAAGTATCCCCAATTGTTGGTCGATTCAGGTATTACTCCATTCCTGCCTTAGCTTATTTTTCCTAAGTTTCTCACTTGGGGACGAGTGATGGGTAAATTTGTATCTATTGTAATGAACGGGTTCCATCGTTATAGAAAGGCCACAGGAAAAAATTTTAGGTCGAAAAACTTTTTCGTAGTAACTTGGAATTTCCCAACCTAGTCCAGACTTGGACGAAATCGGAGTCATTAAAGTCTAGGGAAATATGGTAGCAATTGGGTGATCTAATTATGAATTTGATCACATGAGTAGATAGATAAGGCGTTAAGGAATCTGTACGACTTTACATAATTGAATTCGGGTGAGTAGAACTCCCGAAATTGATCTTAACGTGAACGAGTAGTTTCTGAGTATCGTTGGTTGAAGGCGTGTTGTGAAATGGGGGTATTGGAGTTATTAAAATAGCTCACTGTTTTATGCAAGTTGCTTTGGCGGTGATTTCTGTCGCTAGGGCGGGGCCGCTGTAGTGGGGTGGGGACCGTTATGGCGGGTCCGATGCGACTTAAGTCAGAAATAAACCCCAAAACGTCTTTATTCTGCACTTTTCAACTTTGAGAGTAAGGTTGGGCGCCGGACCGGGTTCGTACTGGTACCGGTCCGGTTCATTTCGATTCGTTCATCTTCGGGACGGGATACAGCGAACCGGTACCCGAAATGGAACGGTATCATGATTTGATACCGATATTCCAGTTCCGATTCATTCCGGCTCCGTTTCGATTCTAGTATCTTTTTTAATTTATTAAATATATAATATATATAGAGGCCCTATATAATAGGGCAGTGTGTATTTGTGCCTGCCGCCGCCTGCCATTGGAAGGGGCTATCTTGAAAAGGCAAATGACTTAGTCAAAGTCTGCTACTTTGCCAGCCTTCCCAACGCCCAATGCCCCAAGTCCCAACAGTCTTTTTTTTTTCAAACGTTAATATTTCTAACGTTGATACTTTCCAAACGGTAAGGTGAAAGAAAAATATATATTTCCAAACGGTAATTTTTTTTTTCCCTCAAATTCCCTACTCTCCTTTTATTTCTAAAATATAAATCCTATAAATACTCCCTCTCTTTATATTTTTAACTACAGTTTTACAATAACAAATATTAATTTTTTCTCAATTTTCAATCTTTCTCAAAGTTTCAAGTTTCAAGTTCTAAATTTCAATCATATTATTTTGTAATTGTGAAGATTTGAATAATCATTTGGTGAATTTTGGAAGAGGAATCTTCTTCAAACTTCAAGTTTCGCATCAATTTTTCAATTTTCGGTAATAATCGTTTGTTCTTTACACAAACGTTTGGTAACTTCATTCCACTCTCTAATCTTATATTTATTATTTGTAAGTTGTTCTTATTATATATTTTTGGTTCTTGTTAAATTTAGTATTTTATAATTTATAATTTTATATGATGGAGTCTTCTAAAAAAAGTGGAGGTAAAAAAAGGTATTGTACAAATAGTAAAAAATATGGTTACAAAAAATAATAAAGGTTCTAGTTCTTATTAATCTAAATTTCCTCTTGTTAGAATGAATACGGATGAATTTACGCATGTGAATGAAACTAGTTTTTCCCGTCCCGATCCTATAGAAATTAATTCGGATACTCCAATAATTCCCGAAGAGATTTATGAAAGACACTATGGTAATTATCAAGAAAATGAAGAAGTAGATTTAGATGATACACCGACTAGTCCCGACCTAAATAGTACTGAAGTTCCACCTCAGGATGACAATTCTTAGGTTAGAACTAGTCGTCCCCCTATTGTTCCAACTAGAGGTAAGACCAAGGTACATCGTACTTTAAAATCTAATGTGTGGAAATTTTGTTATTTGAATGAAGAAATTTTTTTTAGTATATGTAATATTTGTAAACAACATTTTAAATATAAATCTGGTGGGAGTGGAGGTTCAACGGGGGATTCAAAAAACATTTGATTAAAAATCATAGTAAAGAGTAGTTTGCATATATATCTTCTCTTGATGTTTGTGAAGATTCTAGCGTTAAAGCATCGGCTGGAGAGTCAAATATGGTTCAAGGTGAATTAAATACTTCGAATCCAAGTGGTCCTCTTACACATCGAACCTATAATAAGAATCGTGATTGTGAAAATTTTGCTAAAATGGTTGTTTTTTATGGTTTACCTTTTAGTTTTGGAGAACATCCGGATTTTATTGCATATATTCGTGATACAAATAATCTTAGTTTTAAAGGTTTATCAAGAAGCATGGTAAAAAGAGATATTTTTGAATTTCAAGAAAAAACATTGTCAATATTTGCGTGCCTATTTTGAAATAATGGATTGTAGAGTTGCTATTACCACTGATATGGGTCGTAGTCCTAATGGTTTTGATTATTTAATTGTTACTGCGCATTGGATTGATTAAAATTTGTCAATAGAAAAAAACTAGAATGTATATTGCTACTACTGTGTTGGAAATTTTATATTATTTCGGTCTTTGTGATAAAGTCATTAGTATTACTTTAGATAATGCTTCTGCTAATTTAAATGCTATTAATATGCTAGAACCTAGAATTTGTCCTATTAGTAAATATGCTTTTCATGTTAGATGTGCTGCGCATGTATTAAATTTAGTTGTTAGTGACGGTGTGAAATTATTTGAAAATAGTTGTGATAAAGTTGATAATGCTTGTTTTTATATTTTTCATATGCATAGAAGTAGTAGAATTAATCAATTTAAAGAGCTTTGTAATGCATGTAAACTTCCGTTTAGAAAAGTTCCGAAACATGTAAAAACTAGATGGAATTCCTTTTATGATATGCTTGAAGTTGCTTATACATATAGAGAACCTATTACTATGCAATTTAATAGTCATAATGCATATCCTGAATTAATACTTAATGATAGTGATTGGGATGAAGTAAATGAACTTAGAATATTTTTTAAATCATTTTATGATGCTACTAAAAAATATTCTGGAATGTATTATCCTACTATTTTCGAAATTTTAATACATATATGTGAGATTTCATCTCTCTTTTTTTAATATAAAACAAATGAATTATTTACTAGTGCTATTGAAGTTATGATTAAAAAATTTAAGAAATATTATTTTCCTATCCTTCAAATTTATTTAACTGCAATTCTTTTCAACCCTGAATATAAAGAATATGGTGCAAAAGCTTTAGTTGAATGCATTTATCAAAATTTAGATATTAAACCAGAAGAACAACCTGATTTGGTAACATGTCAAAATAGTATAAAATTACTTGTTAAAGAAATGTATGGTAAATATTGTTCCTTAGATAATGTTGAAAATCCTCAAATATCTATGCCTCGAGTAAGTGCCCATGGTAGAGTGAAACATAAACTTGGTCTTGACTCTTCTAATAAATGTGAATTTGTTAAATATCTTGAACAGGGTTTAGATAATATTACAAACGAGGAAGGTATACTGCAACTACTGAACTGGTGGAGGGCTCGTGGAACTCAATTTCCAAAACTTAGTAGGATGGTGAAGGATGTGCTTGCAATTCAAGGATCATCAGTAGTTTCAGAGGCAGCTTTCAGCACGGCAGAATTTCAAATTGGAGACCACAGATATTCGTTAGCAGAAGACAGTTTGGAGATATCAGTGCTTTTTAGAGATTGGATAAATGCTGAGTGTAGAAATCAAGGACTTCCAAAGTTAGATAGTCAATATGCACTTTTCATAGATTCAACCATTGGATGTGGTAGTGACGATAACATGGAACTTCAAGATCGTCAACGAGCTTTACCAGGACTAGTAGTTGATTACGGTCAATCTATAGATGAGTTAGAGAAAGGCTTTACGGGACTATACAACTATTAGTATTACATTCGAGACTTAGTTGAAACAGAACCCTTCCTAAAAGGTGGCTGCGTAAATTATGCACTCTACTAATAGTTCTAAATTGTAATTGTAATACAAATTTAAATAAATTGGATTGATATTTTTTAAATTTGTCATTAGAGTCATTGTTTTATCCTTATTTTTATTTATTTTTTTAAAATTACAATTTACAAACTTAAGTTATTTAAATTACAAGTTATAAATATAACTTATAAATTATAACATATTAATAAGTAATAACTTACAAACTTCAAAAAAGATTCAAATCTTGAAATTTGAAAACTAAGCTAAAAAACTTTATTAAACTTAACTTGTAAACTTAATAGGTAAATTTTTTTAAAAAAATATCTTTAAAATAAACTTAAGTAAAATTACATTATAAATTTCAAAACTATTAATTTAAAGTTTAAACTTAGAAAAAAAAAAAAACATTCATATTTTCATAATTCAAAAAATCAAAATAACTAATTTTTTTTTAATCATTTTTTGAAATAGCTAGATGTGTCATCCCGTTTATCCCATTCCGTTCCATTCCGATTCCATCCCGGTATATAGTGGGACGGGACGGAGCCGAGTATCCGTCCTGATAATTCCAGTCCGGTTCATCCCGGTACCGGTCAACAAACTGGTCAAACTGTCCCATTTCGATCCGGTACCGGTTTGTTCCGTTCTGGTCCGGTATCGGTTCGTTTCGTTTCGATCTATTGCGCAGCTTTATTTGAGAGTAAGGAGACGAACACCATGCTATTCTTGACAATTTTCCACCATCTTTAAGGCTAAAGGTAAGGTTTTAACCCCCCAAATCCATTTTTTGATCCGTAGAACGTAATCTAATGGGTAAATATCGATGGGGGAGGGTTTGATCTAAGAATTATGGTGGGAAAATCCCTAATTTGGGTAGTGGGATCATGGTTATGATCTAGTGTTATTAGAATTGTTAGTAATCCGGGTAATTAGTGATTATTTATTGATTCCCGTATTATATTGATTGTTTGTAGACCAAGAGCAAGCGGAACGAATCCGAAAAGGGAAGAATCAAGTTTTTTAGGGTTTCAAGCTTGTTTCGAGGTAGGTGATGGTTGTGATTCTATGATTGTGTGATGTATGTTTGTTCTTGCTTCATTATGATACATGTATGTATGCGAATAATGCATTATTGATCACATTAATTGTAAATGAGGATATATGAATGATGAATGCTATGAATCATGACTTGATTGTATGAATATGAGAATGTACTTTGTGATTGTGATTGTGGCATGTTGAATGGATCGGGTGTTGCGTTCCTACACACTAACTTGGATCGGTTGCCATGTTCCGGCATAATTATGGGATCGATTGCCACGTTTCGGCATAATCATTGGATCGGGTACCACGTTCCGATATGCTAATAGTTCGGGTTTGGGTTCCTTGAAAGGACCAGATTTGTATCTTGAGAAATGTGAAATTGTTTGTTGTTCGTAAATGTTGATGATATTGTATATGTTCGATATATGCATGTGATTATATTGTTGTATTGACTTATGTATGTTACACTTAGTGGGATAGTCGCGTGATCCTACCAGTACACTGTGGTTGTGTATTGATACTGCATTTGCTCTTTCTTTGTTGAGTACATGGCATCTTCAGGCGGCTATTGACAAACCTCGCTTAGAAGATCAGTGATCGTCGTTCGAATTCTAGGGTGAGCCAGTTCTTCTGGGCTGCCATGAGTTCTCTTTCTGTCTTTGTCCACATTTCGGACTTAGACTTCCTAGTTAGTTATTAGTTCATTAGTTTGGGGTTATATCCCTTCTTGTTTAGACTTGTTGAAATTTAGATGTTTTGGTACATTGACTTTCAGGTTCTAGGTTTATTTTCCGCATTGTTTAGTTGTTAGATCTTTTGGAAGTTTATAGGAACTTTAGTCTTTAGCTATTTAACTTGCTTCCGTAACTTAAATGCTTTAGTTTTTGGTTTAGTTGCTTGGTTTATGTTGTAGGAGTGGTTCTCCCACCAGAGGGTTAGTGTGGGTGCCAATCACAACGGTCTGGGTTGTGACCAAAATAAATCAATGATTTAGCCGAAGTTTTAGGTGATTTCGTGAAGAATTGAAGAAGTATGAAATTTGGGAATTGTTAACGTTCTTTAAATGTTATTGGTGTTCTTAAATAAGAAGAAACAAAAAGAATATATTTGTCCAAAAACTTCAATTGAAAAGTGTTAAATTTGTTTGGGGTGTAAAAAGTGGTTTTGCAAAATCTGAGTTAAAAAATGGCATGGATGTGCGTTTTCTTTAACAACAATGGCATAGATGAGTCAAACTTTTAACGAACGATATAAATGAGCCTTTTTTGAAAGTTCGATGGCATATTTGAGCCTTTTTTCTATTATTACTAGACACAGATACTCGTGCTAGCACGAACCTAATATATGTTATAACTAGTGAAATTGTTCGCACTTTGCGCGACTATAAGAAATATTTATTCGACAATAATATATAATATTTATATTCATGTTAGTATCAAATATATATACAATATTGATATTCTTTTCATCTATGATATAATATATTTTTTTATTTTTTTTAAACATATAAAATCGATTTTTTTTACATCTTTTAAGTACAAACTATTCATATGTATATAATAGAATATAATATTTACTGTGGTGAAGTAAATGATATAAGAGATCATATTTGGAAATAACAATATATTGTATTACATATTTTTTACAATTCTCTATACAAATTCTGATTTCGTAAAGTAAATTTTTGAAGTTTTTCATTGTGTCTTTATTATTAAATTTGTTTATTATATTTTTTAAACAATAATTAAATATTATAAAAAATATGAAAAAGAAACATGAAAAAGTTATAATAATATTTAAGAGTAGAGTTACAAGTAAAATGAAGAGACATGAATTATTAATTTTATTAGACATTAATTGCATTAATTATCATGTATTAATTTTATTTGTAAAAATAAGGGATAGAAATACAATAATGAACAAAAAAAAATACAATAATTGGCGACTGCATAAAAAATATAAATACATTTCAAACAAAAAAGAATAGCGACGAAAACAGATTGTTACATACATTTTTTTTTATAGAATTAATATTTTATTTTTTAATTATTTTGTTGCAAGCATAGTAAAAATTAAGCTCATGATCATCATTTTAAAAAAATAAATGAGATAGTTATATTAATTGTGCTACATAACAAAAAAAAAGAATAGTAAAGAACCAAATGAGTAGCATTGTCAATTACATGTAGTTAAGTTACTTATACAAATTAAAGTTTAAAAAATTCAAGCAAAAATAGCTACATTACCAAATACAAGCCAAAGTAACAAAAAAAAATCTAGCAAAAATAATCTCTAATTATGCTTCAAAAAATATGTTTTTTCTACCATCTTCCTTTTCAAGTAGATCCACCATCATATTCTCTACTCCATATGTCAAACTCTTCGTCATATGCTACCAATTGAATAAAAAAAATATAATTGTGAATAAATAAAATATCATATCAAATGAAATTGCTTATATCAAAAGAAAGAAAGAAAGAAATATAAACTATATGTAATATATCTGTAAATTATTTTTTCAATTGTACTAACAATAAATAATAATCATCTCTTAAAATCTAACAAATATTGTAATCAAACTATATTTTATTCGACAAATTGACTATTAAAGAGAACAATCACATACTAACAACACATTGCACATTATTATAAAGTTTTTTTTTATCATACTTGCTTGGAGAAAGATAATACATACATACATAAATAAAGTATTAAGAAAGCATGTCCAAATACATGTTATTTAATTCACAAACTAATATGATGAAGAAGAGAAAATATATTCTTGAATGTGAATTTTCATGAAATTAAATATGAATTTATATAAGCAAAATGTAGAAAATGAAAAGAAAGACTTGGGAATGAAATATATCTCACCTTCGTGTATTTCTTTTTTGTTATATGTTAGTTAATTCACAAACCAATATGATGAAGAAGAGAAAGGATAATCTTGAATGTGAATCTTCATGAAACTAAATATTGTTGTAAAACTAAAGCAAAATAAGACAAGAAATATAGAAGATGAAAGCAATAGAAATAGGGAGCCAAGAGACAAGAGCTTTTCTTATTATTCCAAGTCTTCGAGTATATACAATATGAACCCTTATGCCTCTATTTATAGTGTAACATAGAGGCATACAAAAGGTTAGTCATAAACATGACATTAACATGAATATAATGGAGGAGGTTATGGAAGTGAAAGGTTACAAGAATAATGGTTATAAAGTTAGAGGTTATGGAGGTTATGGTTATCTTCATAATGGAGGAAAGTAATAGAGATAATGGGTGAGAGTAACTTCTTGGTGTAATGACCATCCACACTATAATATTTTATAACACACCCCCTTGGATGTCCATAGATAATATGCCTCGTTAAAACCTTAGTAGGAAAAAACTCTCTGGGAAAATATCCTAGTGAAGGAAAAAGAGTACACATATCTTTTAATACACTTTGAATGTTGCCTCGTTAAAAATCTTACCAGGAAAACTCAATTGGGATAAAACCATGGTTAAGGAAAATAGTAAAACACGTATTTTTCTCCCCCTGATAAAAACTTTACTTGATATCTCGGAGACGATGCATTCCAATCTTATATCACAACTTCTCAAATATTGATGTTGGCAATCCTTAGTGAATAAGTTTACAAGATTATCACTTGAATGGGTCTTTGAACGTCAATCTCACCATTTTGTTGAAGATTGTGTGTGAAAAAGACTTTTGGAGAAATATGATTTGTCCGATCTCCTTTGATTGTATCCTCCCTTCAATTGAGCTGTATATTATTTTCGTATATGGTGGTTGGAATATCCTTTTCAAAAGAAAATCATATATTTTATGAATATGATATATCATGATTCCAAACAAATACACTCTAGATTTAATTCATAGATCAATATTATTTCTGCATGATTTGATGAAGTGGTTAGTAATGTGATTATTTGAGTTTCCAAGATATTGTTGTGTCTCCATACGTAAATAATAGTCCATTTGCAATCAAGCTTTATGTAGATCAAATAAATATTATGTATCTACATAATCAAATCATTTCTGACTTGGGGATTGATCATTTCAATTTTATTGAAGCTCGTCTTTTCTTCTGAAAGAAAATCACAGATCTTCTATGCGTTGAGTCACTTGCTTTGTTAGTTTCTTGTCATAACTTGAATGATAATATGAAAATCCTTTCACATAACTTTCGTTATGTATATCAAATAATCTTCTAGCATTTGCATAACCAGCAATCTGTAAGTGCACCAATTGCACTAATACATGACATTTTCAATCATTTTCATGAGATTAAAAAGATTCTTTCTCTATGTTAAGCAGTCTCAAAACCATTGGGTACTCAATGGAATTACTTTAAGACCTTTTAAATCCTTCAAGGATTTTCATATAACCTTCATCGTCTAGTTAGACATAATAATTATTCATTATGCATATTCAAGTATTTCATCTATTGTCAGACTAAAACAAGTCTCATTGCATCCACCACTGGAGAATATATCTCCATTTAATAATGTCAAGATTTTTGCGAAAATCCTTTATGCCCCGAGGCACAAACTGCACTTTATATCTTATGGTTATACTTTCGCACAATGATTTATTTGTACCACACTGACATTATATTTTGATCCATGAACTATACGATGAAAAACTTCAATTTTCTAAGTGAAACAAAATATACTTGAATAGTGCCAATTATTTATTTGTCCACACTATATGACATATTAGAATTTAAGATCCTCGTAATCATTTATAACATTGAGTGCTACTTCATATCAAAGATACCGTCGACGGTCATTTTGATATCGATTCCAATACAACATAACTATCACGACCCAAACCATCGTAATTTGCACCCACACTAACCCTCCGATAGGAGAACCACTACTACAACCAAAACCAAGCAACTAAACCAAAAACTAAAGCATTCAAGGATACAAAAACAAGAATAATAGCTAAAACTGAAGTTCCCATAAACTTCAAACAAAAGATCTAACAACTAACATTGCGGAAAATACACCTAGAACCTGAAAGTCAATGTACCAAAACATCTAAAGTTCAACAAGTCTAAACAAGATGGCTCACAACCCCAAACTACTGAGAAAATCCACTAACTAGAAAGTCTAAGTCCGAAATGTGGACATAGACGAAAGGAGAACTCATGGCAGCCTGGAAGAACTGGCTCACCCTTGAATTTGAACGATGATCACTGATCTTCTAAACGAGGTATGTCAATAGCCGCTTGAAGATGTCATGTACTCAAAAAAGAAAGAGCAAGTGCAGTATCAGTACACAACCACAGTGTACTAGTAGGATCACACGGCTATCCCACTAAGTGTAACATAAGCAAGTCAATACAACATTACAAACATGCAACATACCGAACATATACAATATCGATTATCACATGCTCAACAATATACATTTATATCAAGTAATTAATCCTCTCATGGAACCCAAACCCAAATTGTTAGCATACCGGAACGTGGTACCCGATCCAATATTTATGACGGAACGTGGCAACCGATCCCATAATTATGCTGGAGCGTAGCAACAGATCCCAATTAGTATACTGAAACGCGGTATCCGATCCAATCAACACACTACAATCACAATTACAAGTACATTCTCAATAATCATACAATCAAGGAGTGATTCATGGCATTCATCATTCATATATCCTCATTTACAACAAGTGTGATCAATAATGCAACATTCGCATACATACATGTATCATAATGAAGCAAAGACAAGTATATATCACACAATCATAGAATCACAACCATCACTTACCTCGAAACAAGCTTGAAACCCTAAGAAACTTGATGCTTCCCTTTTTGGATTCGTACCGCTTGTTCTTGGTCCACAAACAATCATAATAACATGTGAATCAATAAACAATCACTAATTACCCAGATTACTAACAATTCTAACAACCCTAGATCATACACATGATCCTAAGTATCTAAACTAGGGCTTTTTCCACCATGGTTTCCAATTCAAAACCCTCCCCATTGATACTTACCCATTTTATTATGTTCTACGGATCAAAAAACGGATTCAGGGAGTGCAAAGCTTACATTTAGCCTAAAGAAAGGTGGAAAACTGTCAAGAGTCGCCTGGAGTTCGTTTCTTAGCTCTAAAAATTGAAAAGTGCAGAATAAAGATGTTTTGGGGTTTATTTACGACCTTAAGTCGCGTCGAACCCGCCACAATGGTCCTCACCCCGCTACAACGGCCCCACCCTGGCGGCAGAAATCCCGTCCCAATGGATTGCACGGAACCAGTGAGCTATTTTAATAATTCCAAGACCTCCATTTCATAACACACCTTTAACCAAAGATGCTCAGAAATTATTGTTCACGCTAAGATCGATTCCGGGAGTTCTACTCACCCGAATTCAATTTCGTAAAGTCATACGAGTTCCTTAACAACTTATCTAAGTACTCATGTAATCAAAATCATAAATAAGTCACCTGATTGTTACCAGATTTCCCTACACTTCAAAGACTCTGATTTCGTCCAAGTCTAGACTAGGTTGGGAAATTTCAAGTTACTACAAAAAAGTTTTCCAACCCAAAATTTTTCCCCGTTGTCTTTTCTATAACAATGGAACTCGGTCATTACAATAGATACCGATTTATCCATCACTTGTCCCCGAGTGAAAAACTTAGGAAAAATAGGCTATGGAAGGAATGAAGAGTACATGAATCGACAAACAATTGCAGATACTTATCTCGCATGTCCCTCTCAGTCTCCCAAGTAGCTTCCTCTACTGGACGATGCTTCCATTGAACCTTCACGGACTTAATCTCTTTGGTCCTTAACATGCGCACATCACAATCAAGAATTGCAATCGATTCCTCCTCATATTGGAGGTTTTTGTCTAACACAATTGAGTCCCATTTGATGATGTAATCCTTGTCACCGTGATATCTCTTCAACATGGACGCATGAAATACCGGATGAACACCCGATAGATTAGGAGGTAAAGCCAATCTGTTCAAGAACCTCAAGTGGACCAATTTATCGCGGACTTAGCTTACCTTTCTTGTCGAATCTCATCACCCCTTTCATGGGTGATACCTTAAGAAAAACATTTTCCCTGGTTTGAAACGTCATTTCTCTTATCTTATGATCCGCATACTTCTTTTGTCTACTCTGGGCTACTAAAAGCTTAGCTTGAATACTCTTCACCTTATCTTGAGCATCCTTTACTAAATCAACCCCTAAAGGTTTCACATCTCCAGCCTCAACCATCCTATGGGTGATTTACATCCCCTCATATATAATGCCTCAAATGGTGCCATATCAATGCTGGAGTGATAACTATTATTATAGGAGAACTCACACAAAGGTATGAATTTATCTCAATGCCCTCCAAAATTAATCACACATGCCCTCAACATGTCTTCTAACACTTGAATAGTCCTCTCTGACTGCCCGTCTATCTGTGGATGAAAGGTTGTACTAAAAGTGAGTTGTGTGCTCAATTCATCATGTAATTTCCTCCAAAACTTGGATGTGAATTGGGTACCACGGTCTGAGATGATAGAAAGAGGCACCCCATAGAACATTACTATCTCCTTAACATACACCTTAGCCAATTGTTCAGCATTATAATGTATTCTTACTGGAATAAAATGGGCTGACTTAGACAATCTATCCACCACTACCCAAATAGAATCAAACTTCCCCAAAGTCTTGGGAAGACCAACCACAAAATCCATGCTATCATTTCCCACTTCCATTCTGGAATTGGCATTCTTTGAAGCAAACCTGCAGGCCTTTGGTGTTCATACTTCACTTGTTGACAATTTTGACACTTAGCCACAAACTCCGCTATATCCTTCTTTATGCCTGGCCACCAAGAAATTTACTTCAAATCTCGATACATCTTGGTCACACCTAGATGAATGAAATATCGCGAACCATGAGATTCTGCCAACAATTTCTGAACAAGTCATCAACTCGAGGAACACAAATTCTTCCTTTAAAACTGCGCACACCTTCCGCATCAAGAGTGGTCTTTTGTGCCTTACCACTCACAATCTTCTTCTTAAGTTAATTCAAATTCTCATCCTCCAATTGCTTGGCCTTGATCTCTTCAGTAAATGTGGTCCTCGCTTCAATGCCAGTTAACACCCCACCTCTTTCTGAGATGCCCAACTGTATGAGCTTAGACTCTAAGGTCTGAATTTCCTTAGCCGAAGGTCGCTTGGTTACACTTAAGCAAGCTAAACTACCCATACTCACCACTTTTCGACTCAAAGCGTCTGCTACTACATTAGCCTTGCCCAAGATGTATTGAATGGTCACATCATAATCCTTGAGTAACTCTATCCACCTTCGTTGTCTCAAATTCAGATCCTTTTGAGTGAACACATGCTACAAACTATGATGATCAGTAAACATCTCACACTTCACCCCATAGAGGTGATATTGCCAGATCTTAAGAGCAAACACTACCGCTGCCAACTCCAAATCATGTGTTGGATAATTCCTCTCATGCACCTTCAATTGGAGCGAGGCATAAGCTATAACATTCTTATCCTGCATCAACACAACACCCAATCCAGAATGTGAAGCATCACAATAAATAATAAAATCTTTACCTTTAACCGATAATGCTAGAATAGGTGCGGTGGTCAAGAGAGTCTTGAGCTTTTGAAAGCTTTCCCCATATTTTTCAGTCCATTCAAATGGTATCTCCTTTTTGGTTAAATTAGTCAAGTGAGTGGCAATAGAAGCAAAGTTCTTCACAAATTGACGATAATAGCTAGCGAGCCACACAAAACTCCTAACTTCTGTCACAGAGCTAGGCCAAACCCAATTCTTAACCGCCTCAATATTTTGAGGATCTACTATTACCCCTTCTTTTGACACTACGTGTCCATAAAATGCAATAGAAGTCAACCAAAATTCACACTTAGAAAATTTAACATACAACCTTTGTTTCCCAAGCACACCCAAAACAATATGAAAATGGTCAGCATGCTCTTCCTCACTTTTCGAATAGACCAAAATATCATCAATAAAGACTATGTCGAAAGAATCAAGAAATGGCTTGAACACCTCATTCATTAAACTCATAAAAGTGGCGGGCGCATTAGTCAAACCAAAAGACATGACTAAAAACTCATCGTTCCCATAACGGGTTTTAAACGCCGTCTTGGGCACATCCTTGGGCCTAATTTTCAACTGATGATAGCCAGACCTTAGATCAATATTGGAGAAAACTGATGCACATTGCAATTGGTCAAAAAGATCATCTATTCGAGGTAAATGATACTTGTTTCAAATAGTGACCCTATTCGATTTCCGGTAATCTAAACATATTCTCATACTACCATTCTTTTTCTTAACAAACAAAACTGGGGCACCCCATGGGGAAGTATTAGGATAAATAAATCCCATATCAAGAAGCTCTTGGATTTGAGCCTTAAGCTCTCTTAATTTCGCTGAGGCCAAGCGATATGGAGGGATAGAAATGGGGCGGGTACCAGGTTCTAAATCAGTGCAGAAGTTTATATCTCTATCCGGAGGCATACCAGACAAATCATTAGGAAACACTTCTCTAAGTTCTGACACCACAAGAATAGACTCAATAGATGGAGACTCAACCTCAACATCCCGAATATGAGCCAAATAAGCCAAACAACCCTGCCCTATCAATTTCCTAGCCCGAATGGAGGATATGATCTTAGCTTTCTTAGGCTTGTACACCCCTTCCCACTCTAATTTTTCCCTTCTCGGAAGTTCTAGAGTTATGTACTTAGTATTACAGTTAAGCACAACATAATAGGGGGACAACCAAGTCATGCCTGAAATTATATCAAAATCAGTCATATCCAAAATCACCAAATCAGCCCAAATCTGAAAACCCATAAACAAAATAGGACAAGCATGATAGACATGGGTGACTATGACTGACTCTCCAACTGGGGTAGAAACATGAATATGGACATCAAGTATATCATAAATCATAGCAACTTCTGAGGCAAATCGCACGGATACATAGGAATAAGTAGAACCTGAATCAAATAACACATTAGCCATCCAATCACAAACAAGAATAGTACTTGTGATCACAACGTCAGACGCCTTTGCCTTATTCTTGCCCGGAAAAGCATAAAACTGAGCCCTATCATCTTGACGAGCCACTTCCCTGCCTGGTTGAACGTTATATGTGCCTGCATTACCATTTCCTCTACCACCACGGCCTTCTTGATCACCTCCTCGCCCACCTTGTGGACGTCCTCGACCATTATTGCCATTCCCCGCGGGTACCACTGCCCTAGACTGCTACTGTGCGGAATCTAACACACGTGGGTGGGGACAATCTATCCTCATATGCCCAGGTTCACCACAGTTGTAACATGTACGATCAAAAGATGGCCTGCTTCCCACTGAAGGTGCGACTCCCTAGCTATCCTGAATCAAATTATGAGGTAGAGTTCCCGAGTAATTACCTGTAGAAGCGGGCATAGCGGACTGAATTAGTTTGGCTACAAGTGTTGGCCTCCCTGAACCTCTGGAATAAGAACCTTGAAAGTTGCCTGAATTCTTGGCCCTTTTTGCCAATGCCTTAGCCTGACTGTCTCTCCTCACCCCCTCCACTTTCTTCACAAAGTCTGTTACCACATTATAGCTCCTCCCTGCAGAGGTTATATGAATAGATAATACATGCAACTCAAAGTTTAGTCCCCTAATAAATAAATAGATCCTCTACTCCTCAGTAGTCACCAATTGAGTAGCATATCGAGACAAAGCATGGAATTCGGCCTCATAAGCAGCCACTGTCATACCACCTTGTTCCAAAGCCATGAACTCATCCTTCTTGCGATCCCTCAAAGTCCTAGGCACATACTTCTCTAGAAACAGAGCATGAATTTGGGTCCAAGTAAGTGGAGGTAAATTTGAAAATCTACATTCCATAGAAGCTCTCCACCACTGCTTAGCCTCACCTTGAAGTTGAAAGGACACAAACTCAACCCCATGTTGATGGACAATTCCCAACTTATGAAGCTTCTCATAGTAATCTACGATAAACTCATAAGCATCCTCATTCTCAGAACCAAGAAACACAGGAGACTTTAGCTTCAAAAACTTAGTCAACATTTCATACTTGTTACCAGTCATAACAGAACCCAACAAAGGATGGAAGAAAGCATCACTACCTCCCGTTCCATCCGTCTTGGGCGCAGTGCTAGCAATAGGGGGATTAACATGAGCTTGAGTTGCTTGAACAGAAGGAAGCACTCCAGGACCAACCAACCCTTTCAAGAATAAAATGATCTGTCGAGCTAACACTGGTATATGGGAGGAACATCGGTAGTCTCAGCCTGCACCTCTTCCTTTTGTCCCACCTCCTCCACGTTTTCAACCTCGATATCTTCTTCAATCTCTTCGTGATGTACGGGAGGGGCCTCATTTTGGGGAATATTTTCGACCGGTACCCCATCTCTAGTAGGCGTCACTCTTCCTCGGCCTCGGCCTCTACCCCTAGCTTTTCATATACCCCTGTCTCGACCGCGACCTCTCGCTGCAGATTCCTCATCTAGAGCATTAACAGGAGCTTCGGGCCTAACACTGTTGAATCTAGTATTAACCATCTGCGGACAGAAGAGTGAAGGAGGTTAAATACCAATTTGAATCGCCAGATACCAAATGGAATCAAGTCATAGCACGAAAGGAGAAAAGAAAAAACAGAGAGATTTCCTAAAGTCCTATAGACTCTCGAAGAAAAGTAAAGGCGTCTTCATACCATTCCGCAAGACTCTACTAGACTCGTTTTGGTACATCGAGAACAACGAACCTTGGCTCTGATATTAACTTTGTCACGACCCAGACCATCGTGATTGGCACCCACACTAACCCTCCGATAGGAAAACCACTACTACAACCCAAAACAAGCAACTAAACTAAAAACTAAAGCATTTAAGGATACGAAAACAAGAATAATAGCTAAAACTAAAGTTCCCATAAACTTCAAACAGAAGATCTAACAACTAACATTGCGGAAAATACACCTAGAACCTGAAAGTCGATGTACCAAAACATCTAAAGTTCAACAAGTCCAAACAAGATGGGTCACAACCCCAAACTAATGAGCAAATCCACTAACTAGAAAGTCTAAGTCCAAAATGTGGACATAGACGAAAGGAGAACTCATGGCAGCCTGGAAGAAATGGCTCACCCTTGAATTCGAACGATGATCACTGATCTTCTAAAAGAGGTATGTCAATAGCCGCTTGAAGATGCCCTGTACTCAACAAAGAAAGAGCAAGTGCAGTATCAATACACAACCACAATGTACTGGTAGGATCACGCAACTATCCCACTAAGTGTAACATAAGAAAGTAAAAAAAACATTACAAACATGCAACATACCGAACATATACAATATCGATTATCACATGCTCAACAATATACATTTATAATAAGTCATTGGTCCTCTCATGGAACCTAAAACCCAAACTATTAGCATACCGAAACGTGGTACTCGATCCAATGTTTATGTTGGAACGTGGCAACCGATCCCATAATTATGCCGAAATGTAGCAATCGATCCCAATTAGTATACCGAAATGCGGTATCCGATCCAATCAACACACCACAATCACAATCACAATCACAATCACAAGTACATTTTCAATAATCATACAATCAAGCAATGATTCATGGCATTTATTATTCATAGATCCTCATTTACAACAAGTACGATCAATAATGCAACATTCGCATACATACATGTATCATAAGGAAGCAAAGACAAACATATATCACACAATCATAGAATCACAACAATCACCTACCTCGAAACAAGCTTGAAACCCTAAGAAACTTGATTCTTCCCTTTCCAGATTCATACTGCTTGTTCTTGGTCCACAAATAATCTTAATAACATGGGAATCAATAAACAATCACTAATTACCTGGATTACTAACAATTCTAACAACCCTAAAGCATACCCATTATCCCAAGTATCCAAACTACGGCTTTTTCCACCATGGTTTCTAATTCAAAACTCTCCCCCATCGATACTTACCCATTCTATTACGTTCTACGGATCAAAAAACAGATTCGTGGAGTGAAAAGCTTACCTTTAGCCTCAAGAATGGTGGAAAATTGTCAAGAGTCACCTGGGGTTCGTTCCTTAGCTGTGAAAATCAAAAAGTGCAGAATAAAGTTGTTTCGGGGTTTATTTACAACCTCAATTCGCGTTGAACTCGCCACAGCGGTCCTCACCCCGCTACAGCTGACCCGCCCTGGCGGCAGAAATCCCGCCCCAGCGGCTTGCACGGAACCAGTGAGCTATTTTAATAATTCCAAGACCCCCATTTTACAACACACCTTTAACCAGATGCTCAGAAAATATCGTTCACGCTAAGATCGATTTCGAGAGTTCTACTCACCCGAATTCAATTCCGTAAAGTCGTACGAGTTCCTTAACAATTTATCTAATTACTCATGTAATCAAAATCATAAATAAGTCACCCGATTGTTACCAGATTTCCCTACACTTCAAAGACTCTGATTTCGTCCAAATCTGGACTAGGTTGGGAAATTTTAAGTTACTACGAAAAAGCTTTCCGACCTAAAAGTTTTCCCTGTTGGCTTTTCTATAACGACTGAACCCGGTTGTTACAATAAATTATCGAGATCTCTTCACCTTTGCCAAAGTTTTATGAAGTATTATGTCATAGTGTTGTTTCAAAGCACTTACCTCATTATCATGACCATTTCGATAATTTTCTCCTCTCCTTCCTCAAGGAGTTTTATGTTTGGAATCGATTGGTCTATCACACTTCGGGCGTACCATAGACTCTGTCCTTCTAGGACTATTTATTGGAGCATTTGTAGCTTAAATAAAATATTGGGCTAGCAAATACATCTAGCAATTTATTTACAACATTTTGCAAATGAATTATCTCTTGAACTTCAAGTTTCACATTTTTTTTAACGAGGATCTAGATAATTTACCCCACACATAAATTTCAGCTGCTAAACATATCTCCCCCTAATGTTAGGAAATCAAACATTTACCCCCAACCTCATTTGGGGATCCATCTTTGTGCGTGGTGGAACAATAAAATCATATGTGCACACATCAAATTTTTAGATGGAAATTATTTGGTTCCTGACCCAGAACCAATTACGATGGAAGAACCTTGTTGTCTTGATGCATACACGTTAAATAAACTCATGTCATACCAAAATTTTATTTGAGAGATTTGTTCTCATAATCAATGGTCTAGCTATAATTGGAGGCAAACAATTTCTGCTAAACCAACTAGTATTATCAACATAATTTTATAGTTTGGAACTGTGCTCTTAAATTAACAATTTGAGCAAACAACCTTACAAAAACCAATTTTTAAGTTGATACAAATGCACATGTGACCATACCATAGATGCATCTATTAAATCATAATAGTAAGTGGTCCACATGGCAGGTGAACGGGCTCATATTCACCTTTTTATATGTTTCAAATAATTTCAGGGGATACAATCCAAACCTTAGATGGTATAATGATCATTTTATCATGAGAACAAGCAACACATGAGAATTCTTGAAGAATCTTTTATTTCTTTAACATATAACCACATGAATTCACAATTCTTTTGCATCAAATTTGAACCGAAATGGTCAACCGGTTATGCCAACTGATATTTATTCTAGTAAACTTCTAGTTTACTTTTGCATGTGATTCCATCATCATGCATATATTTGTATACAACAAACAAGAGAAAGGCGGGTAACCTTTTATGTAACTATTCATAACCCGCTTTGATTGTAGTAATCTAAAGATATTTAATCTGTCAATAATTTACAGTCTCAATATAATAATTTTTTTTCAATTCCTCCAAAACTTAAAAAGTTTCTTTTGAGACTTACTACAACCTCAATATTATGAACTATTTTCATTTCTAGATAGTAACAAATTAGTTCTTCCGAAACTCTTAATTAAGTTTGTGTACTGCCACAAATTTCACAACACCATTCTTATGGTGACCATATCCTTCAAGGAGAAAATTATTATTATTGTCATGGTTAAAATTATTACATGCGAGACTTATTTCTTGACAACCAATGACAAATTTGTGTTGCTACACAACAATATTTATTTTGGTCATGACCACAACCTTTACAGAAAAGAATTATTTCTTTCTTTTGTCCTCCAATAGTTCATAATAAAACATACCACAATATTTGTGTAGTACTCAAGTATATGACCAAAATGACCATTTATGTCAAAATATTTTTTTTTTCAAATCTCAAACCTCCCGTAGAGGTGAGATGTGACATTTATCCAACCATACATGAACATGTCCTTATCCATACGAACACAAGTCACATTCTCTACAAGAAATGAATCATAACCATTTGTACATGCTCCATAAGTTTTTATCAGAAACTCATTGTCATGCTTTGACATTATCAAATTTATGTGACTCACCTCAACATCACTTTAAGAGGTCGAATGTACCAATTGTTCTACCACTTTGTATTCCTTTATTTTGATGGAGGATTTACAAAACTTTTCAAATTGGGTTGCATCTACAACAATGTGCCCAATATCTTTCCATACCACTTTGATGAATAAAAATTACCTTCACATTTGAAGGACCATCTTAAGAAACTATGTGCCCAATAACCTTTCATATCACTTTGATGGACACAATTACCTTCACATTTGAAGGACGATCTTAAGAACCCATAATGTTATTTCTTTTAATTACCACAATGATGACCATTAACATTTTACCACACCTATATTCATACATTCAACCACTTGTCATTTTTTAGACATATTATGCACTGCCACCACATTCACATAAGAGAATGGAGCAAATTAATTGGACAAATTTCATGACTTTCAGTCAAAAGTATACAACTTTATGTTAGCCATCATCATATCATCACTATAGTGCATTAGGACTTAAACCCACTGTCTTACCCATATAAAGACCCCTTTGGTCATAAATCAATGTGACTTGAACCTAACTTCTTATTATCATGGTGCACCGAGACTTTACTTGATGTCTTACCCACTTGGTGCGGTGAAACTTGAATTCACCGTCTTACCCTCAATCAATGTCTTGATAAACCAAATACATTACCAAAAAATAAATATTGAATACCATAAATATAATCTGAATTTGACTTAAAATTGAGTAAAAATGAAGAAAACTAATTAATTAGAACAACAAGTTGGAACCATATAAAAGTCCCAAGTTAAAATAAATTTAGTAGTCCCTCTCAACATTGTTATGAAGAATATCATAATTTACTAACCATTTTAAAATAACCACAAAACAATCTTTGTTAGTACAAATAATATATAGGATATGAAGTATACCATGCAACCAAAAAATTACTAGGATAATTCATATAAATTAAGAAATACCTACCATTGATTCTTGACGGAGAATGAGCAACTCGTGCTGATAACGTGTTGTAAAACTAAAGCAAAATAAAACAAGATATATAGAAGATGAAAGCAATAGAAATAGGGAGACAAGAGATGAGAGTTTTTCTTATTATTCCAAGTCTTCAAGTATATACAATATGAGCCCTTATGCCTCTATTTATAGTGTAACATAGAGACATACAAAAGGTTAGTCATAAACATGACATTAACATGAATATAATGGAGGAGGTTATGAAAGTGAAAGGTTACAAAAATGGTTATAAAGTTAGAGGTTATGGTTATCTTCATAAAGGAGGAAAGTAATAGAGATAATGGGTGAGAGTAACTTCTTGGTGTAATGTACATCCACACTATAATATTTTATAACAAATATGAGTTTATATAGACAAAATATAGGAATACCATAAGACATTATAAACTTACAAATTAATGTTTGGAGGTTATGGACATGAAAATTATGAGACTTGAATATTATTAAAAATAAAAATTAAAGATGTGTAGGTCATAAGTAATTACTCCTTGTAAATAAATTAAATAATAAAGAAAAAACACTTAAAATATTAAAATATATAATCATTTTATGATTAGAAGTGAGGCAAACAAAGAAAAAAAGGAATGTAAAGAGTCTTTGTTATAAATGTTACTCTATTATTAAAATATTTATTTGTAATAAATTAAGTAATTTGATTTTATAATACAATAATTAATTTAAATAAGAAAAAAATGCCAAAAATATGAGAAAAAAGATGAATGCAAATGGAGGTCATAGAGAGGTGCCACATCACCTTGTCTATGTTTCTCCTTTATTATATATATATATATAGAGAGAGAGAGAGAGAGAGATTTTTGTCTCAATTTATGTGATAACAAAAAAATTACAAAGTCAACTAAATTTTAATATGATTAAAGATATTTATGTTGTTAATTATTATAATTTATAGTACCTTTTACGTAATTTTTAAATAATATATGTTATTTTTGCTATCCAAATTTATGTAAACATATGTATCCACTATTAATATATAAGAGGGAATAAGCACACACGTCTCGGTCGACGTGTGTGCTTCCCCAAAATAAAATTTAAGTTCAAGGATAATTTAGTCATTTTAGATTTATTGTGGCTGCTTGCAAATTATGAGTCTCAAAATATCACATGTGTCACATATATTATTTAAAAAGTATGTTTACAATATTATAAAAATAATTAACAACAAAATTATAAAATTAAAACAAATAAAATAATATATATTGGGCCCGGATTTTTCCAGACTTTTGTATCTAGTAGAACAATTAATTATTTGAGTGGATCTTTTTAAAAAATAATTACTTATTTTAAATATACTCTTTAATTATTACCATTTATAACAATATATAACAATATTATGTATTTTATTAGATTTGTCTTTCTCTCTCACTTCTTTCTCCTTTTTCTCTCTCGCATTTTTTTTTATTTTTTTTCTCTCTTTCTTGCTCTTTCTCCCTTTTTTTCTTTATGTTGTTCTTTGTTCCTTGCTTTCTTTCTGTTGCTCTTTCTCTCTTGCTTTCTTTTGGTTGCTTTTTATCTCTTTCTTTCTATTGCTCTTTCTCCCTCTCCTTCTGTTCCTTTTATTCCCTTTCGTTCTCTCTCTACTTTCTTTCGTAGAGTAGTTAATGATTTATAGACTGAATACAATTTGTATCAATAATTAATTAGATAAGTAATCTAATCGTAACAAACGAAGAGACATAATAAACTGCAAAATAAATTAAAGTTGAATTAAAAATATATTCCACACATATTAAAATTGAATTAGAAGAGAATTAAATATGAATGCAAAATGTATCAAACGAAAGAGCATTCTATGATCTGTACAGTGAAAAAAATTATATCAATAATGAATTAAACAAGTAATTCAATCGTAACAAATCAACCAATAAATTACAAAATGAAGTAAAATTGTATTTAAAAGTGTATTACACAAATATTAAAGTTGAATTAGAAGAGAGAATTAAGCATGAATAAAAATCGTAAGTAATGAAAGACTAGACAACGATCTATAGATTGAATTAAACTTGTATCAATAATGAATTAAAAAAATAAGTCAAGAGTAACAAATAAATCAAAAAATTACAAAAAAAATTAAAGTTACATTAAAATTGTATTAGACAATATTGAACCTGAACTAAAAGAGAGAATTACGAATGAATGAAAAACATAACTAACAAAAGACAAGACACACATCTATAAGCTGAATTAAAGTTATATTATTTATGAATAAAACATGTATTATATGTATTTTAAATTATTTTGAGTTTTATCACTTGGAAAAAAAAAGGGATATTTGCAATATATATTACAAACGTATTATGCCTATATTATAAATGTATTATAAGTGTGTTACCAAATTATTTTGGTTGATGTCAGAGCTTAGTGATAAACCATGGTGGACAAGGACCAATTTTGGTCTATTCTCAGTCAAAAGTGCTTGGGATCTTATAAGGAAGAGAGAGGAGGAAACTGAATTTTATAAGAAGATATGGGTACAATACATCCCCTTTAAAATATATTTCTTATTCTGGAAGGTGTGGAAAAAGAAAATCTCAGTTGCTACTTTAATGGCACAATGGTATCCTAACATCTCTCATCTACGTGGTTGTTGTGTGATTTCAGTTGATGAGACAGTGGATCATTTATTCGTAAAAGGGGAAGTTGCAGATTCTGTGTGCTTGTATTTTTTAGGTGCAGTTGGTCTGTTGGGACCATGGATTCATGTAAAACAAGCATTGATGAAATGGTGGGATGCTAAATGCATTATTAGACAAAAGATGACTTTTAATGCATTGTCTAATGTCATCTTGTATTTTTGTGGAAAAGGAGGAATACCATCTTACATGGTGGTTCTTATTCTACTAATAGAGTAATTTGGGAAATCTCTAACACTATTAAAATTTCATTAAATTGAAATTGAAATTTAAATACTCTAATATCCCAAATAATTGACCTCAGATGGTAGCTTTGCTTGATAGCTTCATGCCTATTTTTATATCTATGGTGGTGAGGTGGAGGTCACCACCTTTGGGGTAGTTAAAATGTAACACAGATGGGGCATCAAGAGGTAATCTTGACCCTAGAACTCTTACTTTTTGTGTTAGGGATTCTTCTGGTAATCTAGTGGGAGGAAAGGGGTAAGGATCCAAGACACAACTAACATGGTTGCTGAGGCTATTGCTTTGAAGAAAGGTCATGACTATTACTTGGAGAGTGATTTGTCACCAGTTAAACTAGAATATGACTCTTTATCCTTGGTTAATATGTTGAATGGAGAATGGATTGTTCATTGGAGTATGACTTTGAAGGTCAATTCCATCAATAGAATGAGAGGAAAATACTCTTGTTGATTACTTTACTAACCTAGCTTTTAAATTTTGCAAGTACCTTTGAGTTTAAAAAATTTCAAGATGTATCGTTTGTAGGCAGGAGAATCATTAATTCAGATAATAGGGCATTCCTCACTTAAGGATAAGACAATCTCATTAGGGTTATTCTAAAGTCAGTCTGTATCTCTTAAGGTTCAATGGTGTTAAATAAATTCATTAGTTGTTAGTTATGCACTCTTCACTTTGTTTGAATTAGATTATGTTAGTTATGTATCATGCACCTAGTGAGACTTTTGAGGTGTTAATAATAAACTAGGACGAGTGAATTGGTATTAACTTTGTTACTTATAGATAGCTTACACTGTAACTTTGTACGCATGAGTAAAGATCGAGCTTTTGATTCTTAGCTGGTATTTAAAGGTTTGGCATTGGAACTAGTACAATGCTAGAATCAGATTCAACTTCAATGGATCATAAAGTTAGTATTATCTTCATAGATCCAAATCTAGATGGTGGTAGTAATCCCATTTGTGGGACTCAATCCATCAGATTTGGATCTAAGGAAAAGGAATACTAATTTGACATAGGTTGTTCGAGCTAGCCTCTTCAACTAGGTAAGCAGGATTCAACTGTCTACTAGAGAAGGCTACATCAAAACAAGTTGGTTTGGCTTCGATCCTTACCTCTTGGAAGATTCCAAGTCAACAAGGTTTCTGCTCTATCTCAACAGATCTGAAACTCAACATACTTTCAAGGAAAGACTACCATCTGCAAAATGTAGTATAAAGATTTGGAATTAGGCAGAGTAATAGCAAATGAGGGTTACGTAAAGCCTACCTGTGTGGAGAAGAGGTCTCATCCAAGAAGAAGAAGTCTCAAAGTTGAGATTCATATTATCAAGAGGAGATGAAGAGAGAAGCTTGAGCTGCATTGAGAAGATTCAAACATGATGTCTTGTGTTTATTTATTTGTTTTGTTTGGTTGACTATTGTTTCTTTTGGACGAGTTTTCTTTGTTATATTAATAAAATGTGTTAATGCCTACTTTCAATTAAAAAATTGGTTGATATCACTAAAAAGGGAGTGATGTTTTGCAATATGTATTATAAATCTATCGTTCATGATTTTAATACAATTATAAAACATATCTAATACAACTTTAATACAATCGCGATATAGTTCTGTAAACTTCATTTTTTTCAAGCTTCAATCTAATATTTCTGTTATTCTAAACTTGACCAACCCTCTTAAAATTGAGATTTAAACTCCAAATAATTTTTTCCATTATGTGTAGGAATAACCTATCAAAACTAATCACAACTTTCGTTAAACTAAAATAATGAATTCAAGTTTAAAGCATTATAATGACCATCAATGGTGAACTCTTGTTGCTGTAATTTTACAGATTTGAAATTCATGTTTGATCACATGATTTTGTACAAATTTTTGGTTTTTATGTTCCTCTTCTTATCGTGTTTTGGGTGAAAATCGTGATAGAAGAAGAAGTAGTAGTTTGAGAGAAAATGACAGAGAAAGAGGAAAAGAGGCAGCATATAGAGATATATATGAGCCTTTTTGAAATGGATGTACAATTTTAAATCCAAAAATTTCTATATTTAGTTAGAGAAATTATATTGTTATAAATGGTAATATTTTTTTAATATAGAATATTTATGTGATTTACCCAACAATAAATAAAGAAGTAATTTGATATGATATGATATTCTCACTAGTTTAACATATAAGTTAATTGGGTTAGCTTTTAATAAACTATGTACTTAATCAAACTTAAACATGCAAACCAAAAGAAAAAGATCAACTAAATTGCTCTTGTTATCATTTCATAATATTTTCCATTACTATATCATATTGAGAATTGACTATTATTAATAACAATAATACAAAATCACATTAGCAAAATGTGGCGTGCACATAAACAATGATATATTTGGTGTCGTCAAGTTACTGGGTCTGATGTTTTTGGTTAGATGAGTTGGGCCCACTTAGGGTAAAATTGTCTTCAAAATAAATAATAATCAAGCAATTGTTACAAGGGAAACTACATAAATCTCACTACTTTAGATCCTAATTATTAGGATTCACGATAGTTTATAATATTACTTTCTATACCATATTTTGGCCGCAAGATACATGTATCATTAAAGGTGAGATACATGTATCCAACAGTTTTAAAAGTCGAGATACCCGAGTTATTAATTTAAATTAAAGGGGGTGTAACTTATTTCCTTAATTAAAGAATTACTTGATGACAAATTAACCAACTCAAAATGATTTGCAGGATCCTTGCATATCAACTTTAACAAATTTTCCTAAAATAATGAAATCACAAATCAAAGTAATTCTGTAATCCAAAACTTCATCTTCTTCATCAATTCCTTCTTTCATAGTAATGAGAGATACATGAATTAGTAAATGTCATCTCACTATAATTTATTCTATGAATGACACTCAACCCAAGGACAAGTTGTGGGATGTATTGACTAAGATTGACTTACAACATAACTATCCTTAATTGCTGAGTGGGGACTTTAATACTGTCCTAGGTGCAGGATATAGAATGGGTTTAATGGTCACAATTGTTGAGATGAAGGAGTTCAAAGACTTGTTAGATACCATGCAATTATCCTCCTTAAGAAGTACAGACTGACACTATACATAGTGCAACAACCAACAAATTGGGAGTAGAGTTTATAGCAAGATAGATTGGACACTTGAGAACTACAACTGGATACAATAGTTTGTACATGTGGAGGCTGACTTTCTGAATCCCGCAGTTTCAAACCACTCACCTATTCTAATTAGATGTTATACTCAACTAAATTTGCATCCTATGTCATTTAGACTTTATATGAATGTTATGGAACATCCTTAATTTCATCAAATCATAAGGCAGGTCTGCACAAGTGTTCACATGGAGTTGCCTTTGTAGAGAGTATAGAAAACATTAAAGAGCATGATGCACAAGGTAAATAATTAGATGGCTTCTTATAAATAAAGGTTGAATCTAGCTATAGAAACTGGAATTTATCCAAGGAAATATAGAAGGGAAAGTACTAGTAACATGTTGATTGAGTAGGAGAAGGAGCTAATACTTGAGGTGGAGAAATAGAGCTCTATAGAGGAGCAGGTGCTTAGACAGAAATCTAGATCAACTTGGATAGAGGGTGGTGATTCTAATACCAGATACTTCCATGCACAATGTATAATTAGATCCAGCCACAATGCTATTACTTTTTTTTGTATACTGAGTGTAATACTGAACTTACTGAGCCACTAGCTATTGAAAGGAAGTTTACTAAGGTGTTTTCTAGCTTAATAGGGGATAATGCAACTAAGCTACTGTCACGACCCGAGTCTACACCTTAGACGTGACCGGCACTCGAGAATTAGTGTTCATCCCCAAGGGAACCCTCATCCTGGCTGACTACAAGCGGAAGACTAACTCAAGCATACAAAAGCTTAAAACTGAATTAAATTTCATTAAACTCAAATACTCAACTTAAAAAAAAGTCTGAACAATACTCAATAGCTAACTTAGAATTTGTAAAACAACTCAAAGCCAGTAATACAAAAAACTCTTTAACTACGTCTATCTATGAAGCCTCTACTATTACAAAAGGATATCGGGACAAGACCCACGACATCTCAAAACTACTAACTATAAGGTAAAGGTGAAGTCCTCCAGAATATAAGATGGCTCACCAAAGCTGACTGGAATATCATATGACCTCAACAAAACTCCTGTTGATGATCCTTAATACATGTATCTACATCATGAAATGATGCATGCCAATGGCGTCAGTATATGAAATGTACGAGCATGTAAGGGGAACTCTGCAACATAAGTATAATCTCAATCTAATAAAAGGGAAGACATACTTACCTCGTCTCAACTCAATATGACTCAAGAATACTCAACTTGACTCAAAAATACTCAACTCAACTCAAGGAATACTCAACTCAAAGATATTCAACTCAAGGGTACTCAACTCAAAGATACTCAACTCAACTCAGGATACTCAACTTAAACTCAAGATACTCAACTCAAAATGAAAGCAACAATAATATATTTGCAGGAATTTGCCACAAATCTATAATAGCACAAAGAAAGACTATTTTATATCTAGAAATACAAATAAATAACTCAGAATATAAACTACAACATAATTTATAAATGAATAAAGAAGAATATGCAATAGACGAAA